>JAJJMC010019642.1:18569524-18582452 GCA_023531435.1 Papaver californicum
CCCCCATGTATTGTATTTGATATCTCGTAAAAAATAGTGGAGTCATGGACTATTACTATTTTGATTAATTCAAGTCAGTGACTTATCAAATTAGTGAGGCAAGTTGCTCAGTTCACTAGGTTGATAATTAAAATGATCAGTGTCGAGTCTAGTAAGTTTAGCGGTCATGTACTACTATCTTAAGAGTAACATGACATAAATTCAATGGACATGTATTATCTTAGAATTGACATGGCGTAAAATTGGAAGTGCTCGAAGCCAAGATAATGCGAAAGTTCCTAAGAACCAGTTGTGGCGCACTCAAAAATCGAGCGATGCTGCTTGATGAAGAGTCATATATGGCTGGCGCTGACTTAATGCCAGCGCCAAAGTAATGACGAGTCCTGGAGAGACTAACGCTAGCGTCGAGAGAAGGGTAGGCGTGTCTTCAGTGAAGTGGGATAGCGCTAGCACTAGCCAGCGCCAAAGGAAGTGACGCGTCCCTGGAGACGCGTCCTGAGCAAGAGGGGATGGCTCTGGAAGGCGAGCACAAAATATTAGTGATGCGTCCCTGAGGAAATTGTCCACAAAATGACACGTCCTCAGGGAACGGTCCTTTGGTTATGGCGCGTCCAAGAGGAATTGACGCATAAGAAGTGATCCGTCCTTAAGTAACAATACTAGAGTAACATGTATTCTTGAGATCAGGACGTTAGATTATAATGTGTTCCTTGCGAATAGGGCATTAAGCTAGAATGCGTCTTCGAGGATCAGACATTAGCTATTCCCAGAATAGATGGATGTTATTTGAATATTGATGCGTATTCGGGACAAGTTCAAGGAATTCAGCTATGGAAATTTTGCCACTTGAGACTGGTTCGATATAGCATAAATATTGTAAATATTAGAGAGACTATGGGATCAATATAGAACGCCTGTAGTCATTTGTAAAGACTGTATTTCTTAATTCTCTTGTGGAATATAAGTAGAAATATAATGTTTATTGTTTTGATAGAAAATCAGAAATGTGCGCGAATATTTCTATGTTTCTCCTGCTAGGCAGAGGGTGATTTACCATTCTATCCCTTGTCGAAAATCCACTATATACCTTAAGTCCATTTCTTAGTGAGGAACAATAATGTTGCACAGTAAGCACTAGATTGTGACAATATGCTTATAAAAATTATGTAAAAAACCAGAATTCAAGAATAGAAGAAAACGTACTTAGCTTCTGTTTCCAGGTACTGAGATTTATACCCCTTAACACTAACCCTATTTGGGGTGATGAAGTTGTAATGCTGATAAATGTCTCTCCAGATCTTCATGGGTGACGAAGTTGGATTGATGGATCCTTGGTTGCTTTCTTTGAATGAGGATCTCGTTAGCGTATTGAATATTGATTCTGGAGTTGTTGACGTTGGTATTCTTCGTAGCGTTGGTTGTGTTTGGTGATGGATTTACTCTGGAGTCAGATAGTTTTGACAAAGGCGAAAACCCCTTTATGAGTGGCTGCCATCAGATCCATAATACTTGGTAGATCTTGAGTATTCCTGTCTTCTTCAGGAATCTGACCGGGAAAAGAGTTGGTGGTGGTTGGAGTAACACCAGGAGTAACCGGATTGGTATCCTTGATATTGACAGAAAGAGAACTGAAAGTTTTTGAACCCAGCCTAATCTCAACAGTTTTTGAAGAAAATAATTTTATAAAAAAGAGGCTGATCTCCCGATGTGGCCACCAATTAATTTAGGGTGATTTTTTTTACTCAAAATAATACGTTTTGTAGGTTTAAGAGATTAAAATCGTACAACACGAGCCTAAACAAAGAAATGGCCGTTCACGCCTTACTTCGGTCACAAAAGGTGGAGATGATAGGTTGATCTTAGGGGAAGGAAACATAAAAGGTTGAGAAATCACTATGTTAATAAAATGGTAATGTGTAGTTGTTGAACTATGATGAAGACTGGATTTGTGACTATAAACCTGATTATCCCTGGGATACATCACCATTCTTCGAACACATAAAGCCATCTATTTATATTCTTGTGGTGAAAACACTGATTTCTCGTAAGTCGTGGAAGTTATGAAGATATTGAGAAGTGATGAGCGTGAAGATTATGGTGGAATCATATCCGCTATTTCAGGAAGACTGTATGACCACTACTCCCTCATCCTCTCAACTTCTCTTAATTGTCTCATTACTTATACATTCTCGTTGTGGATGTGTTACCACATTTCACGTTGTTGTAAACCGCCAGAACAATGCCACAATAAAAATCACCTCATGTGACATATTAATATCCCGTAGAAAAATAGTGAAGTCATAGACTACTACCATTTTGTTTATGTCAGGACAACAACCCGCTCAATTAGTGAGGCAAGTTGCTAAGTTCACTAAGTGTCAAGTCTAATGAAAATAGTAACTCTAGTGATGACTTAAATTTCTGTAAGTCTTGGAGTAGACTGTATTGATATGATTTGAGTGTTGAGTTCCGATGATGTCATAGACAATGTCATGAACACTCAGTTCTGATGACAGCCTGTGAGCGATGAGCTCTAAACAATTGGATGTGACTGATGAGCACAAGAGATGAGCCTTAAGAAATGAGTTGTAAGCAATGAGTTGTCATTGATAAGCTCTAGTGATGCCAACCGTGGGCATTGAATAAGCCGGGTAATTTGATATAATATTTCATGGCATCAGTGTGAATGATGAGTGACTATGAAGAAAATTAAAGAGAGTGACGCTAGTAAGAGCTTGGAAGTGACACATGTGGGTTATAAGAGTTGAAAGAAGGGAAAGGAATTGATGGTGCAACTAGGTAGCACTAGTGCGAGCATTGGATTACGCCATGAGAGGGGTGGATGATAGAAGTATCCTAGCACCGCAGGAGAGTTGGTATTGGCAATAGGCCAACGCTATTAAGGTTGCTGGCGCTGGTATTAAGCCAGTACCGTGAAGGATGCATGCTAACACGCCCTTTGCGGGCTCGGGAAGTTATAGTCGTTCCTTCTTCAATCAAGTCAACACTTCTCGCTTTTCAACCGAGCATGGTCTCCTGAAGTCAGGATCAGAAATGTAGAGAAGATTTCTGGCACTAGTATGGGCACTTAGCCAACGCTGTAAAAAGGTTTTTTGCGCTGGCATGGGCTAGCACCATAGGATGCTGGCGCAGGCGCTAGGCCAGCGCCGTGAATAATCTTGTTGGCGCTAGCATGGGCTAGCGTCGTAGTTTTTTGTTTGCGCTAGCATTAGGATGGTGTTATAAACTGAATTAGTGTTGTTCTAGGCCATCGTTGTAACATAAGATGGAAAATGCGATAGTGCTTGACCTTTGCCAGCATTGCAAGCTCCCATCCTCCTCTCATTATTCGCACTTAGTGCTATTTGTGTAAGTTTTGTTGGCATGAAATTGTTATTCTTATGCATAAAAATGATTATGCAATTGCATCTGACTTGTAAAAATTTCATAGAATTATGTTGGGAATGGCTATGAATTAGTTCAGTTATTAAGTTAATTAGACTCCAAGTAATGGAGTTTTATTCTGATACTGTGACTACAATAACATATGAGAATATGTACATTGATGTGTTTACAGAACAAGTTCAAGGAATTTAGTCGTGGAAATTCTGCGACTTGAGACAAGTTCAATATTAATCAATGATCAAAGAATTGTCCAATAAATATAGATTTAATAAAGACGTGAGTATGTTATAAATACTGAAATACTCAGTAAACCTAGCACATATATATTCATAAGATGGACATAGGGATCAGTACAAAACTTCTATGGCCATTGATGAATCCTATAAGTATAAACTATGTATTTTTGATGCAAGTTAAGAGGCAAATTTAAATTTTTTTGTACTTGCTGAAAAACTACCATCAACAGTAGTGATCATGTGCCTATTATACTTACTAGTGCTAAAGACATGAACGTGGCTAGGAAACCCTTCAGATTCAATAAATGCATGTTTAGGGATAATTCTTGCAAGAAAATCATTTTTAGACAATAGGCTCATGATATTCAAAGTTCCCATGCTTATAGACATAGTAAATATTTATATTTTTTAAGTATTGCCGTACAGACTGGAATAATAGACAATTTGGAAACTTTAACATCCAAATTAGGGATGTGAAGGCTGAAATTCATCATGTTAGAAAGTATAAATATTATATGAACTTTATCTGATATACAATACAGTAGGCTTGTTGAATAGATTGCTAGACTTAATCTGGTATGAGGTTGATCACGACTATTGGAATCAAAGAGGTCAGGATGAGAATATTTTTATGGGTGATAAAAATACTACGTATTTCCATGAAAGGGCTAACTAACACATATAGAGTCTCTACAAAATAATGTTTGTATTTGATAAAAATAATACGTATTTCCATGAAAGGGCTAACTAATAATCTTAAACATCATTTTGTAGGCATTAGTAGATCTTCTAAATCTTTCATTCCTTCTAACTTCATGGGTGATATTCAACCCTGAATTACTGAAGATGAGAATTGTAGGTTTATTGTTATTCTTTTCCCTAGTGAGATTAAGAGTGTTATTTTTAAAATGAAACCATAGGCCTCTCCTGGCCCAGATAGTTTTCCACTACATAAGTTTATATAAAAAATATGGAATGTTGGGGGGGGGGGGGGGGGGGGGTCATTAATATGGTTCAATATTTTTCCCATTAAGAAATGTAATCATAATATTTTGTTTCTAATTCCTAAGGTTTCTTTCCCTAAGAATGCTACTGAACTTAGGCCTATAAGCTTGTGTAACACTTCATATAAAATAATCTGTAAGCCTGAACAGAATCATCTCACCTTATCAAGATGCTTTCTTGCAATCTAGTCAAATGTCTAACAATATTATAGTGGCACATGAGCTTGTGGACACCATGAAAAAACAAAAATCTAAAAATGGATTAATGACAATAAAACTCGACATGCCTAAGGCTCGATAGGGTAGAATGGACCTTTATTGCTCACTCTTTTCATAAGCTTAGTTTTTATCAGGATTTTTGCAGGATTGTGGATCAATAGAGCTCCAGGTGAGATGTTTATTCGCGAAAGGGGCTTAAAGCATGGTGTTCCTTTAATCACTTACTTATTCATCCTTTGTATGGAATATTTTCAAAGTGTTTACTCTCTACTGAAGAGAAAAATCTGTTGCATGGTATTAAGTTAACTAAAGATCATCCTCCTGTTAGTCATCTTTTCTTCGCGGGTGATTGTCTTATCTTCATTAAGGCAATAACTAGTGAAGCAAGAGAACTAAATGATATAATAGAACCATTTAATAACATCTCTGGACAATTCATTAACTTTAACAAATCAATAATTGTTTTTAGCAAAAAACTGATAATAGAACCAGAAATGATATAAGAGATATCACAGAAATTAAGAGAATGGGTCTCGAAGATAAATATCTTGGGGTCCCTCTCTTGCTTCAGAAAAATAAAATGGAATCCTTTGAGACTATTCTAGGAAACTTTAGGAATAAATTAGGCATCTGGAAAAACCAAGTATCTGAATCCTGTAGAGAAGACATTCCTTACCCAGAATGTGTTGGGATCTCTTGTTTCTCACCATATGGCAGTTTTCCCCATGCATAAAAAGTTAACCACTAAGATGGACTCCATCCAGATGAGATTCTGGTGGAATAAAAAACATAAGTATTAAGGTATTTTTCTGAGGAGATGGGACTTTGTTGGCCAGGTTAGCTTGGAGGATGATAGATCAGCCGGATTTTCTGTGGGATACATTCATAACACATAAATACTTCCCTAAGATTGATCCCTTGATAGATGATCTCCTTAAGAACTGTTCATGGGTATGGAGAGGAATTAGACACGGTCTTGAAACAGTTAAAAAAAATTAATGTTGGGAAGTAGGAGATTGTACTAGTATACACATATGGAAACACAAGTGGATTTCGGATCTCACCGCAATTGTGTATATCAGAATATGTTCTAGAGACGCGAAACATGTGAGCCAGTTGGTTGACATGGACACAAGAACTTGGAATATTAATGACTTGAAGTCTCTCTTTGATGATACTATTTTAAATCAAATTCTGCATATAAGAGTTCCTTTAAGTGGCATTGATAGGATTAGGTGGACTGCATCACCAAATAGATTCTTCAGTGTTAAGTCTTCCTAAAAAGTAATTCTTAATGATTACATAAATGTTAAAAGGGAGGTAGTCAAATGAAAATTTGAAGGATTTTTAGAGAGTTCTCAAATCTTTTGTTATTCAATAAAGATTCGAAGAAAGTCTCTGAATCTCCTTTGTTAGTGGATAAAGATTTCTTTAAAGTGTTTTCGATTCTCAAAAACTCAATGTTATTGAATTGTAATTTCTTAAGAGTCACTCAAACACCCTTGTTATTGGATTTATATTTACAAGTCATGAATTTGTAAATTTTAGAGACTTTGGAGGACTTCTGTAAGAAAATAGGCATGACAAAAATCTTTCCTAAACAGCTGAGATTTTTGGAGACTTTGAAATTTGGGTTATTTTCTCATAAGCATCAATTTCACATACATATCTTCTTTTTATTTATTTTACAATGGTCTAGCATCCAGACTCTATATGTTTTACTTTCATTGTACACTCATTGTCTTTCATTTGTGTTGTGTGATAATACTTTGTCATTGCCAAGAGAAGAAAATATTGATAGAAAAAAAAAACAGATGGTGTGATACATATACTTTTTTTTTGACAATCGACACGTATTTTACGATTTATTCATGGTACTTTTGTTAATATTGTAACTTGCATAACAAAAAAGTTGGTAGATATTTTGAACTTTTTAAAGATGTTATACATTTTTTTGTCTCCACAAATCACAAAAACTTTCTAAAAAACCACTAAATTTGTATCTATAAGTCACGGACACTCTCTGTAATATTCTTATAAAATCACTAGAAATCTCTAGATTTCCTGAGAATCTATAGGAATAGCTCAAATAATAAATCTATAAAAATCTCCCAGAATTCTCATTTGACTACATCCTTATAATTTTGTCCCTAATAACACATATCCATGGAACTCTTTTTGGAAGACTAATTTGCCTCCTAAAATTCTTATTTCTTATGAAAAACGTATACAAGCTTGCTTGTCTATTAGAAAAAAGATTGCTAGGTTTGTCCAACATCTGGATAATAGTTGTCCTTTTTGCAAGTGTTATAAGGAATCTTTACAATATTTTTTCACTGACTATAAGTTTGCGAAGGAACTCTAGAATGTGCTTAATCCTGACATGATTCGTATAATTCAAAATAAAAACATATATAATTGGATTAATGAATGGCATATTACTTTACCAAGTCATAATGCTAATGGAGATAATCTGATTCAGTTTGTAGGAATCTTGTGGTTCATTCGGAAAAGTAAGTGTGCCTTGGTTTTTGAGGGATTTCAGATCTCGGTTCCACCAATTGTCATTCAAATCAAACAATACTTATTTTATTGGGAAAAATCTCTAAAAGAAAATGGTGAAAACATGTAAGGTGGCAGCATTAGAGTTAATAGAAACTCTAGATAGGAAAAACCAAAAGCTCCTAAATGTTGATGCAAGTTTTTGTACTAGTTCTAATAAATGTGGCATTGGCCTAATTTGGCGTAATTTTGCATGTGGGTGTGAAGAAACGGCAACAATCCCATTAAAAGATTTTGATTAAGAACAATCTGAAACTCTAGAGTTGCTACAAGTTTATCTGGGTAAATGAGTTAAATATTAAAAACCTGCAGCTGGAAGGAGACAATAGAAATGTTATAGCGGCATTAGATGGAAAGAGATCAACTATTAAGTGGACAACGAACTCAGTTATAAATAAATGTTTGTTTTTTGTTTTTTCCTTTGAAAATTGGAGTTGTAGCCACGCTCCAAAAAAAGTAAACCATGTGGTGCAATTATTAGCTAAAGAAGCATATAATAAGAACACTATTATCTTTAGAGTGGATATTTTCTCTAATTGGTTAGGGACCTCTATTGAGGATGATATTATTAGCTAAATTTATTTATAACATTTTATTTCCTAATTAAAAAAAACACATTCCTTTTACGTCTCTATACATGCAACGCACGTATACTCTTCTTGCAGAAGTAAACTAAATAAAGATTTACTAATTAACTATGCAATAATAGGGTTGTCAACGGTATTTACCGAACAAATAATAGTTTTTGCATATTCCATTAATTTTTACTGGATATCCGTATCCAATAATTATACGATGGATAATAGAAATTCATTATGCATACAAATCCGTTAAGATTAACATATATAATTATCTGAAACACTGTACAAGAAAAAGAAAAACATATAATTTGGATGTGCATGTTTAATCGCTTCTTCTCTCTCCTTTTATCTTCCTCTCTTTCAGATAACTAAATTTCTCTCCGTCTATCGTAATTATATTCGTTAGAAGTTCTTCTTCAGTCTAACGGCTATATTTCCGGCACCGTATTTTGATGAAAAATTCTTTTTTATCAATAAATTCTAAGGAGCATTCTCGAATCAATATTACCACAACTTTCATTACTAACAATCTCTCTCAATCTCAGATTCATAATGCGAAAGAAGGAAAAATTACCGGTTTTATAGGAATCACAGAAATCTCAAACTCAAACAATTACAGAAGTTATAGAAAATAAAGAATCACAGAGGCCGGAAATTGCAATATCACTACAAACAACTACACCAAACCAATCAGAGAAAAAGGAACTATTCTCAACCTATCTTATTTCTTTCTTGAGATGGTCCCTAATTTTATCCTACTCCAGGATGATGGATCTCTAAGGGTGAAAAAAATGTATCAATAGTATTATCTACAGTTTTCAAATTGGCATTTCCCCTCTTCTTTACCTTAAAATCCCTCTTTTAAAATGTTCTTATCAACAATGTCAATTTATAGGGGTTGTAGAAGCCTTGATGCCTCTTCTACAAACCTAAACATCAATTTCAATCCCAACACCAATGATGAATTTCATAGAAAAATAGAATGTCATATAAATCATAAACCTAAAATATTAACATCCAAGTTTCTCACTCCAGGTGAGATAACTGGTGTGGCCATCAGTATTATGTTTAAACATCACCAAAGTAATAAGAAAGTTGTTTTGTTCCTCACCCTCTCTGATCAGTTAAAAAAATAAAAAAAATAAATCATTGGTGAAGTCCTCTTACCTCTGTGCATCCTCTGGAAATCTTCTTTATCTTTGCTTGGTAGTGCGGCTTCAGGTTCTTCTAGACACTAGAGTTATAATCTCATCATTCTTACGCTTAGCACTCCTAGTAATCCGGCCTTCATATGGTGGTGGGGGGACTTCGGGAGTGCTTTCGATGTTCCATGGTGCTTCTGGAATCTCTGGCATAGCCTCCTCCGCAACCTGTTCTTCCTTTATCTTTTCTCTAATGAGATTCTCTCCATTTTGATGAAGTATATCCATTCCAACTTCTGGTTTTGTTTCTCGAGTCGCTCTATGTTGTGCACGTGGATATCCTGGAGCAAGGGAAGCAATCGCACAGAGATAATCGAGATTCTCCTCTGTTATAACATGAGCCTGAAAGTCGATGGTAGCATCTCCAACAAAAAAACTGCTGGGAAATTCTGCACTACCTCCATCAATAGCAACTGCAAAATCAGCTACCCTAAACCATTTGTTAAGTATGCCAACAAAGAAAAGAGGATGATCAGGATCCAATATATCTGCACCACATCCTTCAGAAGCCATGCTGGAAGAACCAACCCATCTCTTACTGAAATAATACTCATACTTGGATGCAGGTATCTTCTTACCTATGGAACTTTCTCCCTCTTATTTTATCACCCCTTTACCCTTGATCTTGAATACCGTTGCTACCTTGTGGGTTATTCCTGGTGGCCTATCTTTTACATGCAAAGAACAAGACTGCCGTACTCTAGTGGTTCCAGAATCTGCACATCATAGAAATAATCATGATCAAATTATTCATGGAAAAACCTATGACTGTGATTTGTATCCTGCATCATTTGCATAGCAACATCTTCTTCTTCTTGGGTCATCTCGATAGTTTCATCATATACATCACTTTCCTTCATCTCCCAATTAGGAAAAAAATCATCCTCAAGCAGCGACTCTGGCATCTCAAAGCAAACACCATGATTATCAACGAACAATATCTCATCCATGATGGTTATCTGATTTTGTTCTTGATGATCAGTTCCAAATCAAAAATCAATTGTAGAATTTCTGAGGCGTATTTTTGGGGGAAGAAGATGAACAAAATAGGGGGAAAAGATAAAGAAAAAAAAATTAATTTAAAACTAAAATAAGGGTTATAAGTTCCCCTCCATCTACACTATTAAATATTAATCCTACTATTTCCGCTTGGATTATTGTTCATTACTCTGAGAGATTTAAAAATTTCAACTAGGGTCATTCACGTCACTTGGATATCACTAGGCATTATACCCCTAGTGATAGGATATGTCGCTTCAGTGGCATTGTTTGCAGATTTTACATAATGGTTGGGCATTAGCTAACAACTTTATAGGAAGGCATGGGTGAACCTTGGCAAGAGTGTATTTATGTTATACACCATTTCTAGTGTAGACGATGTTAATATCATATATACTATAATCTCCTGAACCATGAAATTGTTTTATACCCCTTGAAAAGAAATTCATGGAGTAATGAGTATTTATTGCTTTGGCCCTTCTTCTCATGGGAAACCATAGTCCATAGCTTGGTTTTCTCTAAACCTAGAAAAACTTACCTTTGGGACTTAGCCTTGGCTAACTGGTTTTCCTACCGCGGGTCAACCACGCAATTAAAAGAGAAATGGAATACCACTAGTGGGATTTCTAGCCCAAATATAGATAGTGCCTTGTCTTACTGCAGGTCTAAGCCCAAGTTGAATGTTTTTCGCTGCAAATTTTTTAAAAATCTTCATCAAAAATGAGGGAAAAGGAGGATACACGTGATCAAACCCTTGACGCTGAGCTGGTCAACAAAAAGATACAATATCACTCTATCAGACAAAGTTTTTTTCACAAGTATCTTCTTATTACACTATCTAAAATTTCTTTTTATAGCCTTGGTAGTATTGCATATTTGTGGTTTTATAGGTGTACCCTCAAGATTTTACTAGTAGTCATCCACAACCCTCCATGCAGGCTGGCAACAAAATCAAAGATCAATCCTGATTTAAGCACATGGGTTTGTACTCTTAAGTTCTGGTGGAAAATGCTCATTGGAGGAACTGCTTATATTCAGTTTTTTTTCTATCAATCCTTTGGACATGTTATACAACAAACCCGTGATGTACTTTTCAATCAGAGTGGTTTCAAATAAATTTCAAACTAAAGTTACTTGGATCACTAGCTATAACTGTTTCATGCATCCCAATCTGAAAGTCATTCAAAAAGACCTTAATAATTCAACCACCACTTGCATGGTCTCCTCTTCTTCTTCTAAAGCAGAGGAATCTTTTGATAGTCTTGTCAATCAAATGAACTCCTCTTTGAACATTCCAGAAGATCTTTTCCCCAAGGTTTTCATCACTCTGATAAGATTTTTCCAAGAAAAGAAGTAAACTGGAAATGGTTTTTTGTTGGTAGACTATGAAGTGAAGCCTCTCATGAGACAAGAACTATTTTTAGATTCATTAACACAAACTGGGATCTCATAAGGGAAGCTACTATGGAACTGCGGAGAAAAAGGAGAAACTACTATTTGATTTGATTGGGAAGCAATTATGATTATAAGGTCTTTAGATAAGGGAGTACTAGAGGTATTTTTGGTAAGCTTATTGTTCTCACTGAATGCCTTCTGCTGGTCCTGATTTCATAGATGAAACAAACATCTATACTGTCAAAATATGATTTCTCGTCAAGAGAATTCATGCTTATATTATTCCTGACATAAGAAGCATTCTCAGGCCGGATGGAATATTTCAAGAGGCAAAAAACCTTATGGTAGAGAAAGTGATAAGAAGAACGTGGAGATCCTTCTTAATATTGACATTACAAGAGCCTTGAAGTATGGTATAAATTCTTATGAATCTTCCACTGTCTCTCACTGGATGGAATTTGCATATGCTCTGAATGACATCCAATTTTTTAAGGTTCGCAGAATCTTAGATCATCCTGAGGCTATTTGTGAAGAACATCCCAACTCTAATACTTCTCCCTCCAACCCCACACCTAACCCCATCAATACCCCTTCTTCATAGAACATTCCTAAGAGCAAAATAAGGTCTTACAAACAAGAATGTTGCTGAGGAATTTGCTATCAAACTGAAAAATGCTCAAAGACAAATAGTCCAAGCTAATATCACAATGGAGTTTGATATCTGAAGATTATATTATCTTCAAAGCAGGCCTGCAGAATCCAATTGTGGGAGAAATCCTTACAAAAAACTCTGAAGTCCTGACTTGTCAAAAGAAGCATAGAAAGATGGTGGTTGGGATCAAAGCTAAGCATTCAACTCAAAAAAAGATCAACATGAAGAATACAGCTCGACTCCAAACCATCAAAAAGGAAAAACCATCATTGAGACCATTAACCCAAACACCATTTTCCCCAAAGTCTCTCTTTCAGTCTTGCATTTGAATGTAGGCACTTACTTTCCCTCTTATATACCCTCTTTAGCTGATATTCAAGATCAAATCAATGAGGATTTAAATACCCATAAGAAACTCCTATGGGAAAGAAGGAAGTTGTAGATGAAAAATAACAATGAGTTGGTACCCCATTGATGTGGTTTAGAAAGTGGTAAATAAAGAGTTCGATTCTCGAACTTGTGAAGGTAACGATTTTAGAAAATATTATACTTAACCTAAACTAATAAAAATCAGGAAAATACACTAGAGATGATTTTTAGAAAATATGGAGAAAACTAGGAATCAGGATTCAGTTATTTCTAACAATTCATGTGATTAATCATGTAATTCTTT
>JAJJMC010019642.1:18582462-18606012 GCA_023531435.1 Papaver californicum
GATTTCACGGGATTTCTTGATGTCTTTCGATTTCTTCCAACTCTAATTGCAATGGGTCATCTTCAATTGCCGAAAACAACCCAAAAATCGCAACCAAATCCATTCCTGTTTGAAACAGGACTTTCCCGATGAGTTGGATCGGCCGATCCTGGGTTAACTCGCTGGCTCGCTGGGTTGACTCGCTGGCTCGCTGGGTTGACCCGATCCAGCTCAGCCCGATCCAAGGGTGCCCCAATCCAAAGTGTGGGTGCCTTGATCCATTTTCCCGGGTGCTTTGAACACTTTTTGAGCCAATTTTTCCACAAATCTTTATTCTTCTCATGTACCTACAACAGCATAAAAACACGTAATAGACACAAAATCGAATACTAACTCACTAGAAATTAAGGTGCAAATTAGACACTAAAATGTGTCTATCACCCATCAATTTTTGAACTGAAATAAAAAGGAGGAGTCTGAGATTGGAAGATATTTCTGATCAGAGAAAGAAGAGTAAAGATCATGTGGACTACAAAAACAACAAAGAAGGTAACTTGGACCATGGTATGGAAGAGGACATGTCAACATGACTACTAGCATTCTTGAGGAAGTCAACCTATTCATACAAGCTGAAGTAAATTTGTTCTTCTTTCATATGTTCTATCAAAATTAAACAGAATAATCTTATGTTGCTTTATAGTCTTACTTATGCTGGCCTTAGAAGTAGTAAAAGTAGTTGCACTTTCCTTGGTTACCATATTATCATATTCACATATCCTAGAATCTCTTACTTTTGCCAAAAAATTTTCTATTTTGTCTTGGAATGCCAAGGTATAGGAAAGCATAACACTAATAAATACCTTAATGACATTCTAAACAAACAGAATCCTGACATTGTTTTTCTTTATGAGACTAAACAAAAATCTGTGAATCTTAGCTCTATTCTTAGCAACATATGGGTTATCAATTTCTGCATATTGAACCAAAGGTACCATTGGCACTGCTGGTGGTCTTTCCCTTGCTTGGAAATCCAATATTAACATCTTCTTTGTGGATTCTTCAAGTAACCACATCAGTGTTATTATCACCCTGTTAACGGTACCCCTTGGTTATTCACATGCTACTATGGTAGTCCCTATACTATCAAGGGTAAGCTATACTCCTGGAAAAATGATTGATGATATCTCCACTAAGTTTTTTTTACCTTGGATTGTTATGGGAGACTTTAACTTTTTCCTTAATGAGAATGAAAAATTTAGTCAACATCATATTGATTCTTCTGAAGTAATACTTTCTTGGCTAAAATTGATGAGGTCATAATGACCTTGGTTATACTGAATGTCATTTCATTTGGACAAATAGAAGAACTGGGAACCAGCTTACTGAACGAAGATTAGATAAAGGGATTGTTTCTGATCAATGGTTGGATATTTATCACAATTTTATCATTTCAAATCTCTTTGTCATTGGCTCTGATCATAATCCTATCATTCTTAACACCAATCCTAAATGGAAATCTGATCAGATTCCCTTCACTTTCTTTGGTGAGGCTTGATCACTAGGATTGCAAGGATATTATTGCTAAATGTTGGAATAAAAGACACTCAGGCTCCTCTTCCTTCATCATAGCCAGAAAACTTAAAGATGTCAAGGTAAAGGTAAAACTATGGAACAAAGAAGTATATGGGAATATCAAAACCAATTTGGAGGTATGCATTAAAAAGTTAGATTGGATCACTTCAAACATCTTGGATACTTCTAGAGGAACTTCTATCCAAGATACTAAGAAGGATATCTATCATTGGAAAAACATACAGAAGAAGTTTTGGAAAACCAAAAGTAGAGATCAATTCATTAGGCTTGGGGACAGAAACACTAAATACTTCCATGATTCTTCCAAGAAAAGAATGAGAAGAAACAAGATTGACTTTATTCAGAACAATATGGGGGTCTGGATTTCTGACAGTACTGAAATATTTGATTGCTTCACTTATCACTTTAAAAGCATGGCTACTGCAGATCCCATATCTATCAACCAAAACATCATAAACCTCGTACCTAAAATTATCTCCAACACTGAAAATGCTAATCTTATTCATACCCCTGATGCTTTGGAAATAAAGAACATCCTCTTCAGAATGGCTTTTGACAAAGCCCTTGGTCCAAATGGATTCCCACCTAACTTCTTTCAAGAAAACTGGGAAGTAGTTGGGGATGAAATTTGGGAAATGGTTCAAAACTTTTTCAATTATGGTTTCATCCTCAAGGAAATGAACTCTACTTTTCTCTCCAATTCTAAAATTGATAATCCTACTTCTCCTGCTCATTTCAGACCCATATCTTTATGCAACACCAACTGTAAAATCATTTCCAAGTTTCTGGCTCAAAGACTCAAACCCCTCTTACCCAAGCTCATTTCCCCTTTTCAATTTTCTTTTATTCATGGAAGACAAATCTCTGACAATATTGTTATAGCACATGAGCTGATTCATCACATGAATGCCAGAACTGGAAAAAAAAGCGACAAAGGTATCATGGGAATCAAAATTGATATTGCCAAAGATTTTGATAGAGTTGATTGGAGGTTTCTGATGGAAATCATGTCCCAAATGGGCTTTGATTTTAAATGGTGAAACCTTATACACCAATGCATTTCAACAACAAACTTAGATGCCTTGGTTAATGGATCTCCTGGGGAATTCTTCCAACCTTGCAGAGGCTTAAGACAGGGAGATCCCTTATCCCCTTATATTTTCCTTCTTTGTATGGAGGTTTTATCCAGATGTCTTTCTAATGCTAATTAGTTGGGATTGATTCATGGTATCAAGTTGTATCCTGAAGCTCCCCATATTAGCCATTTATTGTTTGCAGATGATTGTACATTTTTCTGTCAAGATAATATGCAGGAATGCATGAATCTGGTCCAGGTGCTCACTCAATTTAGTAGCTCTTCTGGTCAAATGATTAATTTCTCTAAATCTGGGATTTTCTTCAGCAAAAACTCTACTCCTAATATTGCAGAAAGGATAAGTAGTCACATGAAGGTTCAAAAAATTGACATTAAAGATAAATATCTTGGTTCTCCTCTCTTTACCAAAAAAAGCAAAATTTAGGCTTTCAAACCTTATTTAGACAAGCTTAAATTCATATTTTCTGGTTGGAAAAGTGAAACTCTTTCACCCATTAGAAGAGTTACTATGATAGATTCAGTCACATCTACCTCCAGTACTTTTCAAATGAACTGCTTCAAACTTCTCAAAGCTACCTGTAAAGATATGAACAAAATTCAAAGAGATTTTTGCTGGAATAAAGATCCTGAAAAACCTAAAGGTCTCTACTACATAGCATGGAATTCTTTTTGCAAACCTAAAAAATTAGGAGGTTTGGGCTTCAGAAACTTGGAGTTCTTCAACTTTTCTATGATAACAAAAATTCTTGGAGAGTCATCTGTGAACCTGATTCTCTATGGTCTACCACTATGAAAGATGCTCACTTTGTTGGGCAAGAGGTGATCAGAATGAATACGACCCCTAAGGCTTCTGATTCTTGGATGTGGAAGGGCATCTTAGAGAAACTGGAAAATATTCAAAAATAATACAAATGGAAGGTAGGCAATGGCACAAAAATACGCATTTGGGAAGATAGATGGATAAATAGTAAAGATAACATCTTAATTAAACCTCAGTAATGCCCCACTGACCTTATCACTCTCAACCAACTCATGAACAACATAGGTGAATGGGATGCTGCTTTTCTTACTCTTTGGTTCAATACAGAGGATCAAATCACTATTCAGGATACTACTGCTCACATCAATGGGGAAGATACTATTCTATGGAGCCTAAATGACAAAGAAAATTTCTCTGTCAAATCTCTTTATGACAATCAGATAGCTGAAAAGTATAAGGATGACCCTATCAACAAAGCTTGGAAGAAAATTTGAAAAATGGATACTTCACCGGTAATTCAACTATTCATCTGGAAATGTGCTCATGGAATTCTTCCAACTAATGCCAAAACTGCAAGCATCCTAAACTATATTAATCATGTTTGCAATCTTTGCAGAAGCGCCAAGGAAGACATTACTCACGTTCTCTTATCCTGCCCTTTTGATTCCTATGTTTGGTTAATCTTATTTGGAGCTAACCACCAGGTGTTTTAAAACTTTACTTTCTTCATGGACTGGCTCAACAAATGGTTTCAAAACTCTACTTCCTTCTTATGCTACCATTTGTTTGTTCATTTGGAAAGCCAGATGTGATTTCATATTCAACAAGCTTACTCTTAATGCTACTTCTACTGCTAATAGTACCATACATCATCTTTGCTCCTTTAGTAGAATTATTCATAACAATAGTCATATTCTGAATAATATCTACTACAACAAGGATTCTCAAATCACAAGAGAAAGGATTATAAGTCAGCACATAGAAAAAACCGGTATCACTATAAGTATCAGCATCCTGGAGTTTCATTCCAGTGAGGCCAACAATAACAACTATCTCTATACTAACTTTTTCCTTGTTGCCATGTCCTTCTCAGGGATCTTTGTGGGAGCAAGGAACTACAAAGACTACATCCTTGAAAAGACAGAGTCAGGAGAGGAGTAGATATTGCAGTGAAGTTTGGCAAAGAGCTACAGAAGGTCAACATAGATTTTCAAGCTCAGGATGATGCAACTCTTACAGAGATAGAGGATGTTTACATGAATGTGCAAAGAAGATTTAATTTGGAATTTCACCAAATGGGAGGTGGAAATTATGAAAACATTGATTTTGTTCTAGGAAATCTTATCAAGGTGGGGCAGCACCAAAAATAGATGGTAATCGGTTTAGCTAAGTTAGCTGTTAATTTTAGAATCCTTAGTGATTTAAACTGGAAAGTCCCCAATCTATTGCAATTATCTCAAACTCTTCATTTGATGGATATCACTAACATTAATAGCATATATGTCAATGAGCTCTCTGCACGGTGCTAACTTTAGTCCTGCAGCCCAGAATCTTGTTGTTGCTATTGAGTAACTGCGCTTTGTGCAGTCTACTCTGTTTCCTTTAAAACAAAAAAACAAAAAAAAATCATTTCCTCTTCTCATGATTCCAAAATTGTAACACTAAATTCATTTTGATGAACTTGTTATTTCTTCTTTTCTTTTCGAACAAAATCATAACACACCTAACCTAAAAGAATAGATAAACTTAACTTATAATAGTAGTTTTGTATATATATATTTATGTTATCGGATATCGGATAATTATCTTATATGATAGTCATATTCTCGTATCCATATTCGATAAAAAAAAAAATCCCATAGTATATTCGTATCCGATATCCGAAACTTTGGATAATATCCTAAATTTTCGGTACGGACCCAGATGAATGTTAGATATTCAATTATCCGTAGACAAGCTTATGCAATAGTAACGATAAAATGCAAGCTTTACAACCAACAAGAGACGATAACAAACCATGACCATTTACACAAATCTTCTTATACTTAGATTTATGTCAATGCATAACCATAATTTACGAACGTTACAAAGAACTGAAAGCAACGGATAGAATTTCATGGAGGCAAGATCACCATCTAGATTTTCAGGTTCCTGTCGACGTCTTCAAAAATGCAACTTTATTATGTATTTATCTGCTCAGGTCCCAACACTACTCATAGTCAGTTTGCATGCCTCTTGAGGTTTAATAAACATAGACAACTTAGCTTAACTAATCTATTTTCTGCAAAAAAATTGCCAGGTTCCCAATGGTCCCGTTAGTCATTGTTGAACAAAGACACTACTGGTATTCCCTTATCCGAGAAACTAGAACACTGGACGAGCATCTCTTGGCCTTCCTCAAAGTCTTTCCTTCCATCCGACTGCAGCAAAATAAATTAAAAGACTTATTCTTCTAACTTCAGGTACTCATATGATAGCAAACATGCATATGTATGAAGTGCATACACACATAACAGGAAACAATTATAAAATAATCTGTCAAGTACCCCACCTTGCCACAAACAAAATTTTGCATCAGCCATCAGGGTCTAACTATTTTGAAATGCAGGACAAAGAAATAAATACTAAGCTGTAAATGCCAATAAACACGCACCTCAAATTTGTACATTCCACGAACTCCACCACCCAAATCAAAGATTACCCCATGTGTACGAACCTGAAAAACTTTGGCTGCAACCTTGTCACCCAACTTCAGAGAATCCGCACTAACGGAGGAGTTCAAACCAACTGTATTCTCTTCCATTTTTCGTGAAATAGCTTTTGATCCATTACGCTTTTTAGGGATTTTAAGAGCTCCAGAAATATTCACATTTTTCTGTGCAGAGGTTTCATCCACACCAGAAGAACTTCTGCCTTCATCGCGCTCTGTAGCCACTTGGATCAGAGGCAATGAGGCTAAGGAGAAAAAACTACCTTTTCCAGAAGAACTAACTACAGATCCGGTGCTGCTTATGCTCTCATTTTCATGCTTATGTTCAAAAGAAGAATCAACAGTTTTGTCTTTCTGCTTTCTTGAAGTAGCCTTTGAGCCGTTAAGCTTTTTAAGGGTGGAGAGAGATGTATTGGAGATTAGTGATTCAAGTTCACCATTTTGATTCTGTGGAGGTTTTAACGACGCCAACTCTGGAAACTTTTGGGTATCAGGATCTGTAGAACTCCTCTGGTTTTGAAGAGTGGATGTTTTGTCCGCACCAGAAAAACTTTCATATTTGTCACACTCTGCCGCACTTCGAAGTACAAATGATGGTGACGATAAGGAAGAACTTTCATGATTTTGGTCCTCGTTATCCTCGGGGGCAACTTCTGAGTTTTCTTGGCAGGCGATTATGTCTCCAACGGAGGACCAGACAGCAGGTTTTTGTTTTGTAGGATTTGAAGAAACCTCTAGTCCTACATTCTTCACTTCATTTCGGTGTGATGTTGCCTTCAGAGACAGCTTTATATTACCACGGACATCCTGACCAATGCACATTAATGTAAGATGCTGGCCCACAGATACTAGATCAGAAACCCGAGTAACCTGGAAAAAGGAAAAAGGAAAAACGTCAAATTGTCAATATCCAGACTTAGCTAAGACACTTAAACATATGAAGGCCCAAATGAGTAATGCAAGTCATGCATAATGCAATTGAAGCAAGAAACTGTATTTGAAGGAGTGTTAACTAAAATGAGGAAAGAAGTGTATTTCCAACAAGAGAAAAAGGGTGGCAAGAACGACAACTGGAAGTAACTAAAAACTCATACCGGTTCGTATGACAACTCAGAGATATGTAACAATCCTTGTTGACCACCATTAAACTCAACAAAAGCACCATATTCTTTGACTGAGCTTACAACACCTTTATATATCCCTCCAACTTCAATCTCGCGTCCAATTATAAAATCGACCTGATAAAAAGAAAGTTTTAAATATAGTGATTCCCCTCGGAGAAAAGAATCAAATAAACATCTTAACTTTGCTAAATAATAATACTGAGCAAATCAAATTCTTGTATGCAATCAGTGTGATACACGACAAACATAATCAGAATCAGAATAATAACCTTTTCTTGAGCTTTTTCCATAATTGTTTGATTCTTGGCAAGTATGGTAAGAGTTCCATCACTGACAGAAATCCGTGCACCTAACAAACCAAGTACAGCATAAAACAAGGTGGAGTTTTTATGATGCATATCACCAGTATAGGAAATAAAATGAGCATCAGCGTGTAGTCAAAAATCATACAAGAAACAATATGTACCATATTCTATTTGAAAATGTGAAAGCATATAACTCTTTGTTTAGACAATAGGAAACCAAATTCAACAAGAAACTTCTAGGAAGAGTAACAAAAGAAAAGGTTTCCAAAAATCCCATATCTCTTGTAATAAGTTGTGTAAAGATGTCGTATAAAAAAATCAAATGAAATTTATATAAGGATAATATTCAGAATCCATATTACATTATACCTGTCTCTTCTTCAATTTTTCTCCTTTGAGCACCTTGCGGCCCGATTAAGCGTTGAAGGGAAGCATTGTCGTACTTCAAGTTAACTACAACCAACAGCTCATCAATGGTAATCCACAAATCACTTACAACATAAACCTGAAACTATATGTAGCTATTTCTAATAGATTTCCTGAAAAAACGTAAACAAAAATGAAATTACCAACCTAATCGCGGTGAGTTCCTATCATCTTGAGTACGGGGAGCATTAATCTCTCGTTCCATGTGGTCAAGAATTTGAAGGCGACCTTTTAACGCAGGCTCTAAGCACTCACAGATGATTTCTAAAGGAATTCCAGCAGGTTTCATATCCAATTGAATTGCAGTTACTCCTTTGCGTGTGCCTGCAATTTTGAAGTCCATATCTCCTAGATGATCTTCCAAACCCTAATAAATCCATATGTGAAAGTCACTGTTAGCAACTCTGTAGAAAACTAATGTAAATTGACCAAAGCAAGAGAGACTCTGAATTATCTAGCATTCAGGTCAACAACATAGATCCTATAAAACTTAATATTCTGCTGATAAGCTATAACCGCAAAACTAATACTTCTTCCTTTCGGAAACAAGACCACCTACTAATATATCTGTCAAAATGCGGTAATCCTTTATCAATCCGGTAGACGGGTCAACTTCACTAACTAGGCCCACTGAAACACCTGCTACATGTTCACGTAGTGGTATACCAGCATCCATTAAAGCCATGCTTCCTGCAGAGAACAGAAAACCAGTCAGAGAATACATAGTCGGCACCACACTAAGTGCAATTCAGGTTCCCTTTAATGTATCACAGCAGCAAGCCATATCAACATATCATGTATATATATATATAAAGAAACATACAAAAAGAAGAAAAGGGTACTACCTCCGCACACGGTGGCCATAGAGGTTGAACCATCAGAAGCCATGACTTCTGAATTAACACGAACAGTATAGGGAAATTCATCTTCAGGAGGTAAAACAGCAAGCAAAGCTTTCTCCGCAAGAGTTCCTACAAGCAACAAAAACATCAGCGGAAAGGAAACACGGGAAACTTGCTCTGCCATCTTTCTTCATAAACTAAATTAGCTGTTAACAATCCAATCAGTGAGAAAACAGGAGATTTTGCAGTCAATCATCTGACACATCTACACACCAAAACCATTTTCAACGGAAGGCAACATTCTCAAAGTAAAGGAACATTAAACAGTTTAAGGGGAGGGACGTTCACACTTACACAGTATAACTCGATTTAAAAAGTTTTCACACAGATGAAGAGAAAATTGTTAACCCAGTGGGAAGCACCACAGTAAGTGATTTCGAACAGACGAGATACTGACTCTGTTATCGGCCAAATCTTGCAGTGCTTAACTGAATTTTATGCATACCAAGAGTATCCAGAAAAGAAAGACCCTACCGTGCCCAACTTCACGCCTATTCAAGCCACCTCGTTTGCCAACTTCATTAATAGAGAAGGGCGGAAAACTATAGTGAAGCATAAAGCGCTTTCTGGGGGGGCCGACCAGAGAATCCAAGCGTTGAGCATCTCCCGGTGCTCCAAGTGTCACGGTGCACAGTACCTGCAATTTTGATTTAAAATTTAAATTTAAATCTAGCATAAGATGTCAACACAAGGGAGATGAAACGAAGGTAGTTCACCTGAGTATCTCCACGAGAAAAAATTGATGATCCATGTAATATTGGTAAATTACCAGTCTCGCAATAAACGAGCCTAAGTTCATCAAGATTTCTCCCATCAACTCTAAGTCCATCATTGATAATCCGGCTGCGAACTACCTATAGCATGAAACAGACAGATAAAGTAACAGAGATGAAAGGAAAAAAAAACAGATTCTGACAATAAGGTCCACTTAGACATGCAATTAAGATACAGTTGTCCAGTGAAAGATCATTCTATGTCCACTTATCATGACCCTTTGAGCACGGGGATGATGCTAAAAATCTTGTTCAACCACATATATGAATCCAAACCCAAGATCTTTTTGCGGATATTAAGTTTGAAAGGCTTCTCTGTTACAAGTGAAAGCAAAAGGAGGATGCCAGAGATATAAGAAAGTATACTTACATGCTTAAAGTGATAAGATTACCAGATACACAAAATTCAGCATTATTGCAAATATATTCACGATAGATTTTTCCAATAATAAATGGGTAGTAAAGATATTAAAATTAACCTAATTTACATGTGACCTTTACAAGGTGGCAAAACTTGCCTTCTTTCTCACTGTGTCAACCGTCTTGGGAAGAACTTTTAGGCTTTCTTCGTCGCAATCTTCTTGAAGTAACCTTTTCACATCTTGTGTGATTTTATCCAATGCTTCCCCACGTTCAAACTGGATGTAAGAATACATAATATTAAGGAGATAAAGAACAGTACATACTTTTAAGTTAGCGCCAACTACTGAAATAAAAAGCATTCCATGAAGCATCTCATTAGGCATAGGGTAAGGGGAAATTACCGGAACCCCAAATTCTCAATACTTCCGAATTGAAGAATAAAGGTCTCTTTTTTACATGTCTGTATGAAACCAACAGAAGCGCCTTTTGAAAGAAACAACGAAAATTAGGTTAAATGACAAGTGTATGCGTGTCAAGGTCCGGAACTGGTAAGAGTTGTCCAGCACAGCAACCTAAAAATACTAATTATGGGACTGGAGCACAAAAGTTAGGGTTACGTTCATGTCATGTACATTGTGTGTAGGAAAATAAAAGTGGCTACATCCAGGCTTATAATCAAGAAAAACTCATCCATGTTTTTTCTTCTATTTCTTTATGCTTTAATTGAACTAAGTTGCAAGATTACTAAAGTTTAACGGCTAGCAGAGCTGTTGCTACATCCAAATGAGTACCAGTTTTGATACGGGAAATTTTCGAAATAAAATTATGTTATTACACAGATGACAAGTCACAAATGTCCAAATAGTACATTGCAAGTTGACATAGGGTTTGCTATCATGTACTCTCATGAAAAGTACTAGTGACAATCCAACAGTCGTCGATTGTCTATACAAAGTTAGCCAAACCAAGAGAAATTTTAATGCTTCAAGGTCATCAATAGGTGCCTTTTGAGTACAAAATCGTATGAGTTTTAACAACTGCTGTTTCACCAACATTTCCATATTTAAATCAACTATAAATAATTTTAAAAAATATGAATTGAGGTATCCGTGAAATATTAGCATTTCCAGGTTGAACAGTTTACGTAATGATAACTTTACTTAGAAAAATAAAATAAAGACAGGAGGGTCTTCAAAATCTAACAAAACTTTTATTTCTTGAAGAAAAAAGAAGAAGATAAGATCGCACCTTCCCATATTTCGGATCAGTAAAAACAGCTTTGATTGGCTCCTCAGATAGGTTCTTGACTTTTTCTAGTGTCCTCTCCATTACCAAGGATAATTTGTAATCTTTCTTCTGTTTTCCAGCTTTTGCAGCCAATCTAACTTGGGGTTCAATATACTTCACCGCCTGCAAAGTCGACCATCTTAGTAAAAATACATTAATAAAACTTAAGAGACAATGATGAGACGTTCTCGTGATTCTCAATAAGAGTTTCTTATGGCATACCTGTGGATGCGCATGCCGCATAGCTGCTTCCAGATCTCTCTCTGAAATTTCACGGGCTTGTACATCTATCATTAAAGTCTTGTCTTGAGTGCAAGCATAAATCAAATTGAGATCACTTAAATTAAGCTGCAATACATATAATTGAAGGAAGTCACAATCTGAACAAACATTTGTGCAAACAAGGTTTAAGCAAGCGTAGGTCAAACTGAAACCGACATTGCTACACTACATGTCTACATCCATATGCAGCAGTGTCACAACATGCTACGCACAGTACAACCCAGTGAATCAGCAAAAGAGAAAGTTGGTTAAACTAGAGAGATACCTCGTCCATGCTAGGGTTGACAATTAACTGTCCATTGACCCTCCCTATACGTACAACCCCAATAGGACCACCCCAAGGAATATCAGATAACATAAGAGCTGCAGATGTTGCATTAGCTGCCATTACGTCTGGGTCTTGTTTTCCATCAGAAGAAAGAACACTTGCCATTACCTATAAACAGGAATACAACAATGAAATGACCATACTACATAAACCTTATAATTTAAAGAACTCAAAAGAAAAGATACAATATAGAGAGATAGCCAGAACACACCTGAACCTCATTGAAAAAACCAGCAGGAAAAAGCGGTCTAATTGGTCTATCAATTATACGACCACACAAAAGTTCACGTTCTTTCGGAGCACCCTCCCTCCTCATGAATGTAGTAGGTATTACCCCTTGTGCAAAATGCTTCTCTTGATAATCAACCTTTTCAAAAAAAAAAAAAATGACATCTCCATAAACAACTTTCTCAATTTCATCAAATAACTACGCATTATGCAAACACGATAAAATGAAACTAGAACAACTAATGACTATAAGTGAAAATGCATACCGTTAAGGGTAAGAAATCACCGGTTGCATCGCCTTTAGAAGAAGTAACAGTAGATAAAACCTTGGTTTCTTCCATGGAAATAACAACAGAACCATTAGCAAACCTAGCAATTTTACCAGTTTCATACTTAATTACATGTTTCCCAACCTCAAATTCTTCTTGAAATGATTCTAATAACTTTGTTTCTGCAACAGGAGGACCATCAGAAATATTTCTTAGCCCTAATTTTTTGCGTTTGAGGGAAAGTAGTGTAGATGATAATAAAGGGTTTGTTGATCTTCTTCTTAGAGCTGACATCTTTTGTATAACCTTACGAGAGAGAAAGCATTATCAGTGGGTTAATGATAATTAGGGTTTTATGCTTCTAAGTTAAAAATGGAAGAAAATTAGGGTTTCGATTGGAGAGGATGGAGTTGATTTAAGCGGTGATTACCTAAACCCCTCTAAAACCCTACTGTTATTTTATTACAGGGGAGTGTGAAAGTGCAAGAGAGGTGTTCAATGCTTATATATAAGATCAACCGCTAGGATTGAAGCTGTGTATCCGAAGGTTTTTGCTGATGCTGATGCTGATGCACCTTAACTCAAGCATGAGCAAACTTATCTACTAGTAATTCGAAGGAACAAGAGCAACTACTCCCAATTTTTTAACTTTATTTTTTTATTTCTTGTGATAGAAAGAGACATTTTAGAAGCTCATTCTTTTTCTTCTTTTTACAAATTAGATATAATATATAAAAGATAAGTTAGGGAGTTGGAAACCCTTCTTACGGATGAAGTAGAGCCATCTAATGTAAAAAAAATAGAGTTTTTCCTAGCATTAGATTTTTCTACTGCTAAAACTAAATTAATAAAGGGTGGGGAGAAAACTTCCCAGTCAAAATTACAAATAAAAGTTTTTGCTTTTTTTGCTAAATTGTATGTTCTGCTATTTGCCGATCTTGGAACAAAATTAAAACCCAGAAAATTTTGACAATATATACTAATCCTTCTTGTTTTTTCCAATAAGCTCGACTCTGCCAAGATATCAGAGTTTGTTCACTATTTAGATTATCAAAAATCTTCTTGCAGTACTCCTTCAATACTGAATCTGCTGATGTTTTTCTCTTTTGCCCATGTGGTTGCTTCTCATACTCCTACTGCTTCTGCTTCTTCTGGTTCATCTGTTGAGGATGGTCCTGCTCTTCCTTGTTTGATTTCACCTACATCATCTCTAAGAACTAAAGCAAATCCAGATGGGTTATCTTTGGATGTCCAAGCTGCATCTACATTGATCTTATATTGATATTTTCCTGGGAGTTTCCAATCCTCACTTTGGTTCAATAATTTCTATTCTTATTTATAATTTTTGGTTTTGTTAAGATTCCTTGTATCCCAGAACTTAATATGTCTCTGGATTATTAAAGCTATTTGATTCGGGTTACTTTGTTTTCCTTGAAAGACTCTATTATATTTCTCCTTCCAAATAAATCATATTTCTGTCATTACTAATTCAATGGATATTGAGATATTAGGATTACTTATCCAAGTTCTACAAATATCTAAGAAAGATAGAGAAGTATCAAATTGAAATTGAACTTGATTAGGAGAGGATATCCAGATAGATTTAGCATCATCACAATGAAAAAACAGATGCTCTAAAGTTTCATCAGATTCATATTCAAAAGTACATCTATGGGAGACATCTTTAATTATGTTAAAAAGTTTAAAATTTGTTGACACAACACTCTAAGACATTCCCAGATAAAATTTTTAATTTTTTGAGATACTTCCTGACCCCAAAAAACTTTCCATAACTTATCAGGCATGTTCAGATTATTATAGTTAATCCCATTTTCAGTTAGTTTCTTATGCATGGATTTAACAGTAAATTCTCCAAATATAGTTAGGAGTTATCTTAGTTTGTCAGTTTCTGGGTTATTAGAATTACTTGGAAAGATCCTTATCCTGTAAATTCTTTCAGCAACATGGGAGGGAACAATAAGTGAATCATAGTGATTCCAGTTTTGTGTGGCAAAGTCAATGATATCTGCGACAAGTGTTAAAAAGTTATTGTTATCTAGATTGTTTTCTAATCCTGGTATCCATTTGTTTTCCCAAATATTTATTTCTTCACCATCTCCTACTTCCTAACTACTATTTTTTTTCCTATTAATCTAATTCTTTTACTTATGCATTTCCAAATCCATGAACTGGAAGAGGAAGTTTTCATCCTTAAGGATGACTTTTTTCCAAAGTTTGGTTTTTTAAGTTGAGAAGCCCATAGAGTGTTTGATTCAGTTAAAAGTCTCCATGCTACCTTAGATATCATAGTAAGATTAGTTTTATGAGCATCTCTAAATCCTAAAACACCTTTATGAAGTGGTTTACATAAACAAGTCAAGCTTTAGGATAAAACCCTCTAGAATTTGTTTCTTTTCCCCACCAGAAGTCCCTTTGAATAACATTAATTTTATTAGTTATCTTTTTAGGAATAACAAAATAACCCATTTGGAATGTTAGCATACTAGCTAAAACAGACTTGTTTAAAGTCAATTTACTGGATTGTGGAAGAATATTACTTTTCCATCCTAGGGTTTTTTGTTCCATTTTCTCTACAATTGTTCCAAAAATTTTTATTTTGATCTACATATAAATAGGGTAGCACCTAAGTAAGAGTCTTTTAAGTTAATCTTTTTTATTTTAAGAATTTTGGACATCATTCTTTGGTGTTTGGGTTGAACTTTCTTACTAAAGAAAATACTAGATTTATCAAAGTTAATGAGTTGACCTGAGACTTTACTAAAAATGTCTATTGTATCTAGGAGATGTTTACATTCATCTAAATTTGCTTTGACAAAGAGGAAACAATCATCTGCAATGAAAAGATGAGATATATGGTTGTTTTTTGAAGTAATTTTGACTCCATGAAGAAGGTTATTCTTTTCCTGGTCAAGAATAAGTCTAGAAAAAATCTCTATACAAATGATGAAGAGATAAGGAGATAAGGGATCTCCTTGTCTCAATCCTCTAGTAGGCTGAAAAGGTTCTTCTGGAGTTCCATTAAGTAGAACAAACAGAGTAGGAGAAGAAATACATTGCTTTATGAGATTACAGAATTTTGGGGTTGTTTTAGGGTGAAAACAAATATACAATAAAATTGTACTTTCAAGTAGGTTCGAGAGATCAATCTCGAACAAGACGAGCCTAAACCAAGAAATGGTGGTTCACGTCCTGCTTCGATTAAAAAAATGGAAAGGATTTGGGTAGGTCTTAGGGGAGGGAAGCAAAAAAGGTTGAGAAAATATCATTGTGATAGGTAGTGTGAAGAAGAAAGGATTCTCTGGGAGGAATCGCTAATTCTGTATGTTTTTGTTTCTCTAGACTGATTGTCTTGTCTGTTCTTATTTCAAATAGATGAATCATCTATTTATAGTTCAAAGGAGACACACATATTTCTCGTAAGTCGTAGAAGTTAGAGAGAGGTGGAGAAGTGATGATTATGGAGATCATAGTGGGGTGGTGCCCGAAAAGTAGGGAAGACCTATATGACCACTACTCCTCATCCTCTCAACTGCTCTGTAACCGCCCAATACTTATTACCTTCTTGTTCGTGGAGGTGGTGTCACCACCCGTGATTACCGTAGACCTCCAGACCAATACCCCAATAAGAATTCCCCCATGTTGTATTTGATATCTCGTGGAAATAGTGGAGTCATAAGCCACTATGGTTTTGGTAAAGTAAAGTCAAGTTAAATAACTTGCTAAGTCAGTGAGGCAAGTTGTGAGACTCACTAGATTGATAATCAAACTAATTAGTGTCAAGTCTAGGAAGTTCAGTGGCCATGTAATTGTTTCGGAGTAACGTGGCACATTTAATGGATAAGTATTAGCTCAGAAGTGACTTATCATAAGTCTGAGAGGCATTTGATGCCAAATGTTGTAAAGGGTCTCTTAAGCAGGGAGACCTATTAGAATTCATATAAGATTTAATGTTGGACCTATATTGAGAAGAAAAACGTATTTCTGAGGGAATTAGCTAGTAAAGTTAGTATTAGCCACTTATCGTAAATAAGAATGTGCTAGCTCTTTTAATAATAAAAGGCTAATCTGCTAATGTCTCAGGAGTAAGACCAATATGCACAACTTCTAGTAAATATCAATTTTACTAGGGCTCGGAAGCTAATTTCAAGGAGGTTTGAAGTTAGCACTTCAATTAGATAGTTAGCACCAAGGTATTAGTGCTAATGTACTTGCGTCTAAGTCGCTAAGCATGAGTGCATCAGGCCAAGAGGCGTGCTAGAGCTTGAGACTCATTTTATAAGTCATGGAGGATACTAAGGATGCATTGGCCACTATGAGGCATGCTAGAGAATCTAGCTACGCACTAGCCACTATGGGACGCGCTAGCCTTTGGCTAGAGACGCGTAGGAGCTAGTGCACTGAGGAGCGACAGATAGGAGCTAGGGTGCATTTGGATTTGGAGACACATTGGAGAAGCCTGGGACGCGCTAGGGCTTGGACGCATAGGATCCAAGATGCGCTGGAGCTTTATCCGTTGCTTGTGGACGCGTCGGCTAGGGATAGGGATGCGGAGGAAGCCAAGGACGCTGAGGAGATAAGAGACGTGCTTGAGAATCTAGGGATGTGCTAGGGCATTGTAGCGACGCACAGGCCTCAGACGCATTAGCCTTGACGCGCTAGGCACTAGGCTAAGGAGAGTTACCGCTTTTGGCGCTAGGGTTACAGTTAGCACTTTTAGTGCTAAGATCGAATGCTAAGGTAGTGATATGCTAGATAAGGCATCATTAAGCCAATATGTGCTAGATAAGACCATTTTAGGTTAGTTAGCACTTCTCAGGTGCTAGAGTTTAGCGCCAGGAAAGTTAGCGCTTTTAGTGCTAATATGGTTAATTGGTGCCAATGCTAAGCCAAATAGTTGGTATTACCTTGGCGCTAATATGAGAAAAGGCTAGGGTTAGCCAAGATCAAAGTTCAATGCATCTATTAAGGAATTGCTCATTGTTTGTGGCGCATCTGAAAGGAGTGGCGCATTATTTATGGCTTATATTTAAGCAAAGTGCTAAAGTAGCATATTAGTGCTCGGAAGAGAAATTTGAGGAGCATTCGTTGCGAATGAAGAGTTAAGGTATAATGTATTTCAGGGTTTAAGCATTATATATTCTTGAGTTTAATGGATGTTGCTAGAACACCAATGCGCATTCGAGGCAAATTCAAGCAATTCAGCCGTGGAATTTATGTGACTTGAGACTAGTTCGATGTGGCATGAATATTATGAGTATTGAGGAGGATACAAGGCCAATTTAAAATATTTATAGAAAACTTGTACTCCTAATTCGGTTTCAAAATATAAGTAGAAACACAGTATTCTATATTAAGCATATGCGCATAAATACACACATATATATATATTCTTATTGGGTAGCAGAGGGAAACTTTACATTTCTAGCCTTTGTCAAAAACTCACCATCTATATTAAGTCCACTGCTTAGTGAGGAACAATAATGTTTCACAGTAAGCACTAGATGGTGACAATATGCTTATAATGATTACATATGCATAACTTGAATTTTAAGAGTAGAAGAAAGTGTACTTAGCTTCTTGGATGTCTTAAATATGCGCCATTTATCGTGAAACTTGGTTGGGGATAGTAGGCGCCCTTTTTCCTGTTAGAAATTTAACTTTCCATGAACCAGGAGAGGTTCGGATAACGTTTTTCCTCCTTTAGGTTATCTTGAGAAGTGACGTTATTGGTTGATTTTCTTCGCAGTTGGTCTTCGTGCATGTTGTTAACTTGAATGAGATGCACAGCTTAATTATGACCTCATTATCCGATGGAACCTAGGATTCATAACAGTCATCTTCGGGATCCTGTTAGCCATACTCAGATCCTTCCCTTTCGGAAGGAGTCTTCGTCGAATTTTATTTTCTTGAAATTAAGAAATTAGGGTTTTACTTCTCCTTTATATAAGTGAATAGATTGTTAGCATTTTCTTCCTGCCAATATCATCATCTTCACTGCTTAGAGAGTCCAGTATCCTCTTGTAACATCTTGTCTGATAATAGTGGATCATATCAGGATCACCTTCTTGTTAAGGGCATATCATGGGTGCCTAGTTCGGTAAAGAGTTTTTTCCCTTCTTGTATACTCTGGTACTTATGAGCAATCGACTTATTTGGTGATTCTTCATCTTTCTTGAAGGAACCCTTGATTAAGAAGGTTCTAAACATCCTGAGGGCTAGAACTATCAGAAATGGTAGTTCCTCTTCAAATATCACCAAGTCTAACGGACCTACTACTATAAGTGAGCTTTTCTTCTTTTATTTTATTCTAGGGAAGCACCCTAACACATATGATTTGATCTGATTTTGTCGATATAAGATGAAGTTTGTGGATACGTACCGGGGAAAGAGAAAATCCAGGGGTCTCCTCCTGCCGAGGAGGATAGGGATGTTGACGCCGAGATTGAAACTCTTTCTGACCCGCCGGTTAATCTTTCGAGTAGTGATCTTGGTCTCACCATTCATGAATACCCGGCCGCAGGCCTTCCCTTCAAGATGCATATGAAGTCTCTTTCTCGTAAGCACCATGTTGTGGGCGGCTTCATAGTACCAAAATTTTGTGGTCCTCTTTATACCAAGATTTGGAGAAGATATGGTCACATTGCTACTTCAGAGTTACTGAAATGTTTTTCCCCCATTCTGGTGACAATGGTTATTGGTCTTCTACCCGTAATTGATGATATGATCAAGACGTCACTCCGTAAAATTATTAATCAGGAAATACGGAAATGAAATGAGATGATAACCAACTGCGAAGTCTTGAAATTCAATGTGAATTGGCTCCGCCGGCTTCTTGATATTATCGAAACAAATCATGTAGTTTTCATAGCTAAAGTTATTCCTTCTTCAAAAGCTATCTTGGAGGAGGAGAAGGTTTTGTCAAGGGAGTCATCTAAGATTGAGAAATCAATTCAGTATTTGAAAGTTAGAACCGAGAGGTTTCAGGAAATGATGGAGATGTTGGATAAACGGAATTACTCGTTGCTTGAAGGTTTGCTAAAGAGAGTGGGTGAGGGTTTGAATCGATAATAAGCTTTTGAATTTATGTAGTAGGTTTTGAATTTCAAATTTTAAATATTCATCAAAAAGAAGTAATATTAAAATAAAAGAATTGACATTGAAAGAAAAAAATTTCTTTGTTGTTTTTTTAGGCGTAATATGCTTTAAGCCATTTGCTATTGATTACCGTTCCCAGTGCGACTCACTTCATGTCTACTATTCTGTAGTATCCACTTGCTACTGCTTTATAAATCATGTAAGGCCATTCCTATTTCATGGAGAATTTTGGAGCAAACATGTCTTACTGGATATGTTTGGCTGTCTTGAGTACAAGTCCCCAACTTGAAACATTCGGGGCTTTACTGCTTTGTTGTAATCTTTGGAAATTCTTCGTCGATATGCCTCCGTATATCTTTCTTCCTTGGACCGTCTTGACTCTAGGAGGCCCAGCTCCGCGACCCGGAACCTGGGAATTTGAGCCTCATCCCAATATACTCGGCTGGCTGCTGCAATACGGGATGAAGGGATCTTGATCTCAGCAGGGAGGATGACATCGACCCCGTATATAAGTGAATAGGGGGAAGTCCCTGTGGAGCTTCTTGGCGCCGTCTTTCCCAAAGCACCATATGCAAATGTTCATGCCACAATTTGGGGTTTTATACAATGTGCGACTAAGAATCTGAATCAGTACCTTGTTGTACTTTCTTTTTGCCCACTTCCTTGTGGGTAGTACGGGGTAGAAAACACTTGTTTAATGCCGTATTTTTGAAGTAGTTTTGTCACGGTCTGGTTAGAAAAAAAAGTACCATTATCTGTGATAATGTGTTTAGGGACACCAAACCTGCATATGATGTATTCCTTGATAAAATCCGTTGGGTTGCTCCAGTCGTGCTACTGAGAAAGATGACCTCGAACCATTTGGTGAAGTACTCAGTGGCTGTGTTCATATTGTTTTAATGATGTCGGATTGATTTTTCCGATGAGATCTAGTCCCCAACTGTAGAAAGGCCAAGGGATTCTTATAGAATGTAGGGGAAGGTATGACGTGCGAATGAGGTTCCCATGAATTTGACCTTGATTTCACCTTTGAAAAAATGCAGCTGGATCATCTTCCATGGTTGGCTAGTCATACCTTTCATGAATCTAAAGGAATAATTCCCTTTTGCCTTGATGTTCTCCTTCATGAACTTCTTTCAAGATTTTCGGGATTTCAGGTCCTTCTAGACATCTCAGTATGTTTCCTCCAAAACTCTTACAATATAAGATTCCTTCATGAAAGATGAACCTCTTTGCCTTTTGTTTCAGTCTGGTCGCTTCTTGGTTCTCCAGCGGAAGGGAGTTGTCATGTATGTATTTGATATAGGTTTCTCTCCAGTCCTCAGCATGATGTATCGTCAGAGCTTCAAGTTGGTGTGGTTATGATTGGAAGTTGGAACAAGATCCGTGCAATGCCCAAGATTGGGTCTCCATCGTGGGCCAATGGTATCCTAGACGTTGGAGTCGGCGGTAAAGAGTCGCGACCATTGTCTCCCCCACATACTTCGCTATGAACGGGGTTGACTTGTAGTTGCGCTTCATCATCTCCGAGAAATCTCGAGAGGGACTCGTCCGGATTTCTATGATATAGTTCCCTATGAAGTAAGAAGAAGTTCTATAAATCTTTGACGCTGACCTTCCTATGGGGTAGTGAGCTACTAAGTTATTCAACGATCGGAGTTCTTCAATGAATGGTTTTTTCATGTTTGGATTGATTTAACCATGTTGAGGGCACAATGCTTCTTTGTACCATTACAGTCTTTTCTGCCCCTTCAAATTGAAGTTTGGTGGCTAACATGGAGAGACAGTCGGCGTGTCTGTTATTACTTCCGCCAACATGAACTACTACGGGTTTCGGCAAAATGAATTAGTAATTTTTGAGCTTTTATTCTATGAGGAGCTAATGTTACCTCTTTAAGCGAGTAAACTCCATTCATCTGATTGACTAGCAGCTTAGAGTCGCCCCTTATTTCCAGATGCATCGCGCCGTCTTTCTTTGCTAATGAGAGACCTAGTAGGAAGGCTTCATATTCTGCAGAGTTGTTGGTACATTTGAAGTCGAGCTTGAATGAGTGTGAGATGACTTCCCCATTTGGAGAGACCAGTACCACGTTGGCTTATCCGGTATCATTACAGGGCGTAGCTGAACCATCAAAGTATAACAAGCATGCTTCTTCTTTAACAATAGAGATTTCGGGGAAGTCCCCAGGTATTTCTTCATGTAAAACAGTCATATCTTCTCCTGGGAAAACCGCTAGTAAATTTGCCACTGCTTGTCCTTTAACTGCTTTCGAGGAAACGCATGCTATGTCGAATTCTGACATCTAAAGTAGCCACCTGGCAAGTCTGCCTATTAGGGCCGATTTTGAAAGTAAAAATATGATAGGATCAGCTTTGGCGACCAGTACAACCCTGCTCGAAAGTAAGTAATGTTGGAGCTTCTGAATATCATACACTAGTGACAGTCACGCCCTCTCTGCTTTAGGATATCGAAGTTCTGCGTCTCTTCATGACCGACTGATGTAGTAGATCGTATACTCAACTCCTTTTTCGTCTTCTTGGTGCAAGGAGGGCCCCCGTGGCGACCTCACTTGAAGCCGTGTATAGAAGAAAAGGGTGTCCCTGGAGAGGGGGCCTCATGACAGATGGAGATAACAATAATTATTGGATTTTGATGAATGTTGCTTGTTGAGCAGAGGACCGGACATAATTTCCCCCTTTCTTTAGTAGTGGCGTGAAAGAAATAACGAATTGAGCTAGCCCCGGATGAAACGTCTGATATAAGATACCTTTCTCATAGTCTTTGGCGGAGGAATGGTGGTGATGGCTTGAGTCTTGACTAGATATACCTTGATTTCCTCTGCCGTCACTTGGAACCCAAGGAACTTACCAGAGGAAACTCTGAAGGCGAACTTCAAAAGTTTCATCTTCAATTTGTATTCACGACATCTTTCAAAGACTTGTCGCAGAACCTTTAGTTGAGTTGTTCGAGTTTTGGATTTGACGACCACATCATCAACCTAATATTCTACTTGCTTGTGCATCTTTTCGTGAAAGATCGTTGTCATGGCTCGCTAGTAAGTAGCACCGGCATTCTTCAAACCGAAACGCATCACAGTGTAGTAGAAGTTTCCAATAGGGTTCGAAATGCAGTTTTGCTGGCGTCGTGCTCATACATTTTTATTTGATTATAACCTCTATGTCCATCCATAAATGAGAACATACCTTATCCACTAGTCGCATCAACGAGCATGTCTATGTTGGGGAGTGGGAAGTCGTCTTTAGGACAACATTCATTCAGGTTCCTGAAATCAATGCAACATCTGATTTGACCGTTTTTCTTCTTGACAGGTACCACGTTGGCCAACCAAGTGGGGTGTTGGATGGGTTTGATGAAGCCTACCGTGAATAGCTCCTGGATTTCGACCTTGATCTGCTCTTCAATTTTATACCTGAATTGTCTCGGTTGTTGCTTGACAGGTTTAGAACCAGGTATGATATGTAAATGGTGAGTGACCAGCTTGCCATCAAGACCCGGAATCTCTTCATAGGTCCAGGCGAACACGTCTTGATAATCTCTAAGGAGTTGTATGAGTCTCATCCGTTCCTCCGTTGACAGGGTGGATCTGATGGAGATGGGTCTAGGAATTTCTTCTGTCTCGATGTTGATTGTCTCAAGAGAGTCCGTGGTGGAACAGGTACCATCTTGTAATTGTCGCGGATCATCTGGGATTTCATCTTGAACAGGTTCTGCTCTATGGTTACACTCTGGGCAGGGAGACCCTCCCATGATCATGGCTCTGCGCATTAATAGTCATTAGAGAATTTTGATTAAAATCATTAGAGAGATTCATTTCTGAAATTTACCTCCTTCCTTGGATACAGACAGTTCCCTATCGGCCTTTTCAAAAGTTGTCCCATTGGGCAGTGGAGTTATGTGGATCTTTCCAGAGAAGTCGAGCACATTGGTCTTTGATTCGAATAATTCGGCACCACAAACAGCAGCATAGGGAAATGAAGATGCCGGAAT
>JAJJMC010019642.1:18606022-18706219 GCA_023531435.1 Papaver californicum
TTTAACAAGGTCTCCATGCATTGGTGATAAGTTGAGGGGAGGACCTTATTTTCATGTAGTCGTGGTCTTTCCAGTATCGTATGGTATTTAGGTTCTTTCTCAATGACATGAAACTTCACTTTTGATCAAATAGGTACCACCTTGAGTCCTAAGAAGACATGTCTGTAAGTGCTGGTGTGATTCCCTTTGAAGTCTTTCATCACGATAGAACAATGTACAATCTTCTTCGGTCAGACTTTTGCAGCCTTGAGGGTCTTGAGAGTGATTATGTTGGTCGTGACACCTGTGTCGACAAGTGCTCTTCGAAACTCAAAATTTTTGAGGTAAGAAGTCACGTATAAGGCTCAGTTGTGTCCTTCTTCGTCCATCATGTATTCTTCGATGAAGGTACATTACTCACAAAAAGGTGAAGTGACGCAGATATTTCTGGTGTCTTTTCAGAGAGCTAGATCAGATATACATCAGTAGCAACACGGTTCAGGGCAGCAACTACGTCTCTGCGTTGGAGTTTCAGAAGTGCATAAGTTCGCATAAGTTTTCTACCAGGAGGTTTGCTTCTTGATTCATTGGCTTGTCACAAGTGGTGAAACTCCTGATGTGGTGTGGAGAGGACATGTTTGTTTGAGAAGGAGTTTCCAACCCCAGGGACGGTAAGTCTTCTCTCAAAACAGCAATGTGCCCTAGTTCTCCTATTAGTCGATGAAGAAAATCAAGAATGAAGTTTTATTAGTCTTCTAGCCTCGCCACGGTTCTTGAAAAAAAAATCTCCACTCAAGCTCATCCATCGTGAGTGGTGTTGGATCTGGAACATTTCTAATTTCCCTCACATCATTAGAGCGAAAATCATCAGTAGTATCGTTGATGGTAGAAAGAGCATCATTAGGAAAATCACCATTGGTGTCGGAAGTGTTAGAATTGGGATTATGATTGTAAGATGTTGTCTGAGACCGACTATCTTGAATGATTGAGAAATTGGTTTCAGTAACCGAGAGGTTGATCTCCCACTGTGGTCGCCAATTGTTTTAGGGTGAAAACAAATGTACAATAAAATTGTACTTTCAAGTAGGTTCGAGAGATCAAACTCGAATAGGACAAGCCTAAACCAAGAAATGGCAATTCACGTCCTGCTTCGATTAAAAAAAATGGAAAGGATTTGGGTAGGTCTTAGGGAGGGAAGCCAAGAAGGTTGAGAAAATATCAGTGTGATTGGTAGTGTGAAGAAGAAAGGATTCTCTGAGAGGAATCACTAATTTTGTATGTTTTTGTTTATCCAAACTGATTGTCTTGTCTGTTCTTATTTCGAATAGCTGAGAATCATCTATTTATAGTTCATAAGAGACACACTGATTTTTCATAAGTCGTAGAAGTTAGAGTGAGGTGGAGAAGTGATGATTATGGATATCATAGTGGGGTGGTGCCCGAAAAGTAGGGAAAACTTGTCTGACCACTACTCTTTATCCTCTCAACTGCTATGTAACCGCCCAATACTTATTACCTTCTTGTTCGTGGAGGTGGTGTCACCACACGTGATTGCCATAGACCGGCACACTAACACCCCATTAATAATTCCCTCATGTTGTATTTGATATCTCGTGGAAATAGTGGAGTCATAAGCCACTATGGTTTTGGTAAAGTCAAGTCAAGTGAAATGACTTGCTAAGTCAGTGAGGCAATTTGAGCGACTCACTAGATTGATAATCAGACTAATTAGTGTCAAGTTTGGGAAGTTCAGTGGCCATGTACTTGTTTCGGAGTAACGTGGCACATTTAATGGAAAAGTATTAGCTCAGAAGTGACTTATCGTAAGTCTGGAAGGCATTTGAGGCCAAACGTTGTAGAGGGATTTTTAAGCCGGAAAACCTAGTAGAATTCATATAAGATTTATTGGTTGACCTATATTAAGAAGAAAGGCGTACTTGTGAGGGAAGTAGCTAGTAAGGTTAGGGGGAAGAAGCTAATGTCAAGGAGGTTTGAAGTTAGCACTTCAATTAGATAGTTAACACTAAGGTATTAGCGTTAATGTACTTGTGGCTAAGTCTCTAAGTATGAGTGCATCAGGACAAGAGGCATGATAGAGATAGGGACTCATTGGCTAAGTCATAGAGGATACTAGGGATGCATTGGCCACCATGAGGCATGCTAGAGAAGCTAGAGACGCATAGCCACTATGGGACGCGCTAGCAATTGGCTAGAGACGCGTACGCGCTAGGGCTTGGACACATAAGATCCAAAATGCGCTGGAGCTTTATCCTTTGCTTGGGGACGCGTCAACTAGGTCTAGGGACGTGGAGGAAGCCAAAGACGCTGAGGACCTAAGGGACGTGCTTGAGAATCTAGGGATACGCTAGGGCATTGTAGCGATGCACTGGCCTCATACCCGTTAGCCTTGGAGCTAGGGTTAGGGTTAGCACTTTTAGTGCTAAGGTCGAGTGCTAAGTAGTGATATGCTAGCTAGGGCCTCATTAGGCCAATATGTGCTAGATAAGACCATTTTAGGTTAGCTAGCACTTCTCGGGTGCTAGGTTTAGCGCCAGGATAGTTAGCTCTTTTAGTGCTAATGTGGTTAACTGGTGCCATTGCGGTGCTAAACAAAATAGCTAGTGCTATGTTGGAACTAATATGAGAAATGGCTAGGGTTAGCCTATCTTAGAGGTTTAATGCATCTTTTAAGGCATTGTTTATTATTTGTGGCGCATCTGAGAGGAGTGGCGCATTATGTATGGCTTATATTTAAGAATAAGAACAATTTGAGGAGCATTAGTTGCGAATGAAGCGTTAACGTATAACGTATTTCAGGGTTTAAGCATTAGATATTCCTAAGTTTAATGGATGCTGCTAGAACATCAATGCGCCTTCGAGACAAGTTCAAGGAATTCAGCCGTGGAACTTATGTGACTTGTGACTAGTTCGATATGGCATGAATATTATGAGTATTGAGGAGGATACAAGGCCAATTTAAAATGTTTAGAGAAAACCTGGACTTTAATTCGCTTGCGGAATATAAGTAAAGACACGATATTCTATATGAAGCATATGCGCATAAATACACACATATATATTCTTATTTCTTAGAAGAGGGAAATTTTACAATCTATCATTTGTCAAAAACTCACCATCTACAGGGCTAAGCCCAAAAGCTAGAAGAGCATATAAAAGAAAGTCCCAGTTGACTCTGTCAAAAGCCTTAAACATATCAATTTTTATTCCTAGACCTCCCAAGTTTTAGCTTTTTTTCTTTTTAAAAGAATGAATGATTTCATGTGCTATAATTATGTTTTCTGAAATTTGTCTTTGAGAAAGAAAGGCCGCTTGGAATGGGGTGATATTATTATCTAAGTGAGGTTTAATTCTGTTAGCTAAAATTTTAGCTATTATCTTATAGGTGGTATTACAGAGTCCTATTGGTGTGAATTGAATGGGATTCTTGGGATGTCTAGACTTATGAATAAGGAATGAAAAGGTTTTGTTGATATCAGGATAAAAAGATCCAGATTGGAAGAAATGTTGAATAGTCAAAGTGACTTGATCTCCTTCTATGTCCCAGTTCTGCTTGAATAAACTAGCAGGGAAGCCATCCGTTCCAGGGGATTTATTTGGTTTCATTTTCTTTAGAACTTCTTAAATTTCCTCTTTAGATGGGATAAGAGTAAGACTAGAATTTTTATCCTATGGGATCACAGGTTGAATATTACTAAAGATGAAATCTTGATAGGATTTATCTATGGGGTCTGCCGAAAAAAAATTATGATAATATTCATTTAAAGTGGAATGAATTTCTTTTCTGTTAAAAAGTAACTTCATCATTTTTTGTTCTTTAAGCATTATATGTTTTTCCATTTTCTTCTTTTAAGAGCAAAGGTATGAATATATTTTGTATTTATTCCTCCTAGATGAATTATGTTATTTCTTGATTGTTGTTTGGCAATAGCTTCTTGAGTTGCATATAGTTTTTCAAGAGTTATCATCTTTTGATGTATTTTTTCTTCTTTTTTATAGATGTTTTGAGAAGCATTTAAGTTTTCAATTTGTCTCAGTAGAATTTTAATTTGTTTAGTTGGTAAACCAAAAACATTTTTTTTCCATTTAGGGAGATTAAGACCTAGATCAGTTAGGTTCTTGACTAAAGACTCAGCAGGATTATATTAATACAAGATTTTTCTTTTTGCCAAGTGTCATAAAATTTTAAAGTCTAATCTAATTTTTCATACTCACTGTCTAAAGATAGAGAAATTGGACTATGATCTGAGCCCACAGCTAACAGGTGTTTTAGAGAAGTTTTAGGGTATTGCAGGTTCCATTTAACATTAACAACTGCTCTATGTAATCTCTCTTGGATATTTGCATTATCTTTCTTATGGTTATTCCAAGTAAATTCAATGCCTGAGAATCCTAGGTCTATTAAGTCATGCTCTCTGAAAAATGTCATGGTAATATTCACAATCCCCATTTCTATCTCTTCTACATCTGCTCTGAGTGAAACATCCCATATATCTTTCTTTTCTTCAAACCCTGGCTTTAAGTTATCTCTTGTTAATTCTCCTTGAAATGCCTTGGAACCTGCATTTTATTTATCCATCCTTCAATTTTCATCCTCATCATATTCTGGCAAATGTAACTCTCTAACATCAATTAAAGATGGAACACTTCAAATCGATCAGTATGGATCAAACTTGAAAGAACAACAAATCAATCCAGAAATGTACCTTCCAATTTTGTTCTCCCTATCAAAGTAGTTAATATCGTGTATCGATATCGTATAGGCGAGATGCGATACACCTACACAAATGATTATATCAGATTATATCGGTGATACACAATTAACTTTATTATTTATTTATAGGTAGATGTGCATTATGTTACTCAAAGTTTTAATGAAAGGCATTTATAATATAAAAACTCAATTAAACTAGTTTTACTTGATAAGCTAACATCCCTAAACATAGAATTTGTATGGGAAAAAATATTTATAAAAAAGACATTATTAATAAATACATTTGTATCCTTACCGATATTATCGTCCGAGACGACGATTGATATATCGCTTCGATATGGCCGATATAATCAGAATATTCATGTATTGCCGATATTTTACGTATTGTCTAGGTTAAATACCGATATACGATAAATTCCGATATTATCGACATTGCTCCCTATCTCCCTCACCAAAGCAACAGGACGAGACGTACAAGTTTCCCTCTTATATCTTTTTATATCTCTTTCATAATCTTAATAGATTTTGTTTTCTTAAATTAGAGTCTTCTAGAGGTAAATATATTTTAGACGTATCCAATTAGTTCATATTTGATTTCATTTAGAATTTATCTGAATCCTTTTAATTTTGGGTCCTCCTAGAAATATGAAAATATTAGCTTGGAATGTTCAAGGATGTGGGGATCCCTTTACTCAAAACCAATTAGCATACTTAATAAACCATGAAAAACCTAAAATACTTTTTCTTTCTGAAACTAAGTCACAAAAACCTCTAGTTAAATCTCTTATATCTTATTATCCACATTCTCATATAGTTGACCTAATAGGCTTAGCAAAAGGATTAGCTATTGCCTGGCTAGATGGATTTCACTTTGATATTGTTCAATAGAACATTAACATGATAAACATAATAGTACAAACAAATTTTGAATCTCAGCAATTGATTCTTACATGTTTTTATGGTAGTCCTTACCCATACAACAAAAATGAGGCATGGGACTTCATTAATCAAATAACTGATCAAGTTAATAGAGCTAAAATGTCTTGGATCCTAATAGGGGATATGAATATGATTTTTGACAAATCTGAAAAGATAGGAGGTTTGCCTAAATCCCTTGTATTCATAGGTCGAGAAAGAAAGTCTTCTACTCTAGATTGGAGAGGAACCAGTTCTTCCTAAAGCTGGATTTGGGTTATCCTGGAGTAAACTTGTAGTTGGAAAGGATTTTGAGTCTCCAAATCGTTCTAAATCACTGGTTAGATTTAAAGGGGATTGATTATCCTGAGCCGGTTCCACATATGAATTATTAAAGGGAATGAAATTATCGGATAAGTTGAAAGGAATTTGTTTTCCAAACATATAACCGATAGCTAAGGGCATATCAGAGTCTGACACTTGAGAGATAGATTCCAAGAGTTGATAACTTGATTCTCTTAAGTGGTAGGAATATCCTGAATTGAGTTAGCTTCAAATAAACAATAAAAAGTTTATTTAACCCGTTCAACATTCATAAAAAAGTTAATGGGGATTTGGTTCCCTTTATAGTCAGCATTATCTTTAGGATTCCAGATCTGAACTTGAACATCGTTTAAAAAGTGCATGTTATCTCCAGGAAAGGGGGAGTCCACTGACATATCATAAATATCTTCCAACACTTTGTTTTGACGAATAACACAAACATTCTCTTTGTTTTCAAATCTTAAACATTCTAAGCAAAATTGAGATGGAAGATTGAGATAAGTTATGAATAACTATGTGACATGGTATGCACCAACAATTTTTCAATTAAAGGCTATTCATGTTTACACAAAGCATTACTTTAGGTCTAAAGTACGAGTTGGGATCAGCACTTCCTGCACAGACTCTACTTGCCCTTCCAAGATTACTGGCTATTAACCCCAACATTTCCTGACTTCTATACTCATGCTTAGAAATAAGGATGAGCCCAAATAAGAGTTTCTTTGACTAAATTTACAGATATTGTATATCAGGGTATGGCTTAGTAGCTGCTAGCAAATTTCCAAAAGGGTACCAATGACCATTAGAAGTAACCCAAAATAAGTCTTCAAGAGAAGAGAAAGAATGATGAAAACATTAGAATCCACTTCACGTAATTCGAAAGTTATGTTTGGATCCCAAATATAAGATTGCCCTCCTCTGATCTCCCATGGCTTGAAAACAATGATAGAAAATATTCTAGCTAAAATGCTATGATTTTTTATTCCAAAGTCTCTAATGAATTCTAAAGAAGTTGGAAGTATGCTTACATGCATATGATTTTCAATACGTTGGGCCAAAGATAGACCATTAAGATACTTGTAAAGATGATCTTCATTAGACATTCTAAAAGATAAGGGAAAAGAAATTACACAGTAAAGAAATTAAGAAATAAATATGGGTAGAGAATAAGAAGTTCTGGTCTTGAAGCCTTTTTGATAGGATAAAACTAATTCAGAGAAAATCTTAGTCTAAACAAGAAGATATCATTCTAAACATATCCGTGAATGATAAGTAATACTTAGCTCAGGGATTCCAACCAAAGAAAGACATGAGCTCCAATAGATAATGGAAAAGGTAAACTTAAAAAGGTTAGAACAACTAAGATAAAAGAATACAGCATACAATACAGGTTAAAGCCATGAAATATAATCATTGACACAGGACAATACTAGGTTTCGATAGAAACAAAACTTTTTATTTTATTTTATTTTATATTTAAAAAAAAATTATTTTATTTTATTTTCTTAAAAAAAAAACACTGACTATATTGTCTTGAAAGTTAAACCATATACAAGAGGCTAGGAAGAAACAAATATGCCCCAAGTCTCTAGAGAAAAACTTGTCATTTGACTTTTATCTAATCATATTACTCGTGGCTTGGCCAAAGATTTAAGGAGAGAGGGAAAATAAGAATCAATGACTCTAGTAGGAAAAGGAAAAAACTTAAAGTAAATGAAGAGTTCTACTAGATAAAAACCAGGCATCAAAAAGGTTAGGAATGAAATTAATGCTAAATATTTAAATAAAGAGAATGCGTAAAGAGAAAGAAAGGGAACACTTGTTTATCAAAATTCAGATCCAAACAAGGCAAATGGAGAAAACACGGAGAGGAAGAATGGAATGTGATCATTTACTCGTTCCTAAAGATGCAGTAGTTTCTTCTAATAGGGTTATGCGGTGCAGGGCAGGACAAATACATCGTATACAATATTTATTATGTTTTGGTATGTGGAATGGAGGCATTTAGGCATCCCAAGCAAGCAAAGCTACTTGCCTTTTGCAATCTCTCCCCCGAGCTTAAGAAGAAACTTGGACAACAAAATGAAAAGAGAATCCAAGTTAAGTTAGAGGGACCAGGACCAAGTTGAAAGAAGAATTTCCCCCTGGCTTTGACTATAGTTATGTTAATAGAGAGGCAGCTCATTATCTTCCAAATCAGAGAAGGAAGGTCTAATGTTAACAAAGGTAAGAAGAAAGTGGAGGAGAATCTCACTTTATCTTCGGTAGATAAACAGGTTTAGAGTTGTAAATAACGGGAATAACTCATTCCTAATTTTCTTATCTAAAACATCAAGTGTGTTTATATGTTCCCTGTTACGCCAAACACTATGGTAGTGGTTTTTTCTAAGCTTTAGCCACATTATAGCTAAGGCCAACCAGTATGGTTCATTTCTTAGCTATAATGTGGCCCAAAGCTTTAGCTTAGCTAGCAAAGCACATACATCTAATCCCACTTCTAACTAAGAAATGGAAGATGGATATTCAGTATCCGTCATAAAATTAATTATTGAGTCCCTTAATTTTACTTTTATTTCTACTTTATTTAATATGGACCCAAAAGTCATATTAACGGAAATTGACTATCCGTCAATATAAGCTAAAAAATGCATGGGACCATAGGAGATCGTTTTTTGGTTGGTTTTTTTCTTAGATATATTTAAACTAAAGCTAAGAAAAAATTGTAACCATAGTGTTTGGCCTTATGAAAATTAGAATAACAATTCTTAAAACAATCAAAAACAGAAAAACACCCATTCATAAAAATAAATAATTTAACCCTTCAGTGAAGAACCACGTTTTCATGGACCGGAAAATTCCGCCCCCAGCGCGCTGCCATGGGCAGGCCAGAACTCCCCGATACGTGATTTGAAAGAGAGTTACCGGAACTTATAACTTAACTTCTCGCTGGAAAGTGAAGGTAAAATTTTGCTTTCCAAGCATGCCTTGTCAGCATTATACTCGAAACGTAGTTCCCACATCGTTCAAGCTACGTTTATACCGTTCCAGGTATATTTTACCTTTCAAACATGCTTTGCAAGCATGGTACTCATACCGTAGTCTCCATATCGTTCCAACTCACCCTTGACCTACAAAGGGTGCAAGGCCATTAAAGCCCATGGTGAATGCCTTTAACTAGCATTCCAACTTACCCTCATTATACCAAGGGTTGAAGGATATACAAGCTAAGGAGGATGCCTTTGGCAAGCATCACATAATTTCGATCATTGTTCAGGCCTAACTCATGCATTGGACCAACACCTAGACTATTTCAAGCCTAAGCTTTCGCTTCATCAATTCTGCTTCGACCATGCGCTGGAGCCTGCACTTATCTTATTCTTTCCAAGGGTGCAACATCCAGGCACATGCCATTCCATGCCGCGACGGTTCCAAGGAAGTATGAACAATCCATCGAATGGAATTGCAACTACCCCATCAAGTGTGGAAACAATTATCTCTTGCTTAGCATTGTCGAGCCAGATGATATGAGTTACCATAATGTCGCAATCATCTCCAAAATTAGATGATATGAGCGATAAGGTACTGCACCTCAATGCATTGCATTGCGGCTGCCTACGTACCCAACCGGTACCTTAAAGGGATCAAGCATGACCGTAGTTCATCAAAGGGTCAATTCGAAAGGGACAAGCAACTTAAGCCTATTAAGGAAAAGCCAACTTCGATTCCAACTTCATCGCAAGGCCAAAGGCCAAGCAAAGCCTAGTCCATGTAGGCCAGAGGGCTTTCGTAAGGTATGCACTGGCTTGTGCATAACTATCGCTATTTATTATTTGAGTATGTATTATTTGCATTTCCACAAACAAATATTAGAAAGGTAGGGGTCATCCATCGACTACAAGGCCGCAAATGAAGATTTCTTGCCAAAGCCGAGCATTCTTGGCTCGGTGATGCATTCTCGATAATGCATCACGGCATAATAGTGCCTTAGCACTATGATGCATTTATCGAATAGCGACATTGTCTCGGTGATGCATTGGGTCATACATCACGGCATAATAGTGCCTTAGCACTATGATGCTCTCACTTACGCAACTTCGGCTCGGTGATGCATTGAGTCATGCATCACGTCATAATAGTTCCTTAGCACTATGATGCTCCAACTTATGCAACTTCGGCTCGGTGATGCATTGGGTCATGCATCACGGCATAATAGTGCCTTAGCACTATGAACTACAACTTATGCAACTTCGACTCGGTATAATAGTGCCTTTGCACTATCATGCCTCCTCGAATACGCATCACGCGTAATAGGGCCTTAACACTATAATTAAAGGTCAAGGTATCCACACCCTAATGCATATCTGAATAAGATTTATAAGCTTAGAATGGAGCTTCAACCCAGGCCATGACGCGTCCATGAGTAAGCGCCATGCGAAAATTGGGGGTGTTACATTCTTACCACCTTCAAAGAATTTCGTCCCCGAAATTTAACTCAAAAACTATTGTGGACAAGCTTCATCGATTGGGGTTTCCTATGCATATGTCCCATTCCATGATGCACAGAAATCTTGCAAGGGTCCAATGTTTGTTAATGAGGACAAATTAGAACCTTCTAAATATGCGTCCCATTTCACATATCCCAGAATCCTAATAGGGCCTACGATTGCCATAAATGTCGATTGAGACCTTTCGAACATACGTCCCATTCCGCATGCTCGAGAGTCAGCAAAGGTTTTATAACTCTAACGAGAGAAAATCAAATTGGATTCCTAAACATGCGTCCCATACCACATGCTCAAGAATGCAAAAGGATTTACTAAACACGAGATCTTAAGTGGACGTCCAATACAATACACTTAAGAGTCCCTAAAATTCACAGGGATTGGAAAAAGTCATTGTGAATTTATAAATAGTTTCTACCGTAGTACTGTGAGGACCAAATTCTAATGCCAGTGCAGTCGGATGCAAGCCATCGTCCCGGACGATCTTCCACTCGTAAGTGGGTGCAAGCCAACCTGACAACGCACACCGTTCCAGCGACGGGTGGGGATGATCAGTCCCGTGCCAAGGGTGGTCGGATACCAGCCACCATTCCAAACGGGTTTCCTGGCGAACTCACAACACACTCGAGCGCGTTTAAATCTTAGCGGAGTAACTAGTGAGTTACAATTTCTTTTGTATAGGCACTTGGCCTTATTTATCCATTCTATTTTCGCACAACAGTTGGCATATTCCTCCAACTTTTTCATTTCCTTTGAAGGAAAATTTTGTAGTCATAATACAAAATGCTCACTGACGAGTCCAAAACTCACAGTCTCTAGTATTTTTCTCGGAACTTGCTCTGATACCATTTGTCACGGACCGGAAAATTCCTCCCCCAGCGCACTGTGCTGGGCAGGCCAGAACTCCCCGATGCATGATTTAAAAGAGAGTGACTAGACCTTATAGCTTAACTTCTCGCTGGAAAGTGCAGGTAAATTTTTACTTTCCAAGCATGCCTTGTCAGCATTATACTCGAAACGTAGTTCCCACATCGTTCAAGCTACGTTTATACCGTTCCAGGTATATTTTCCCTTTCCAACATGATTTGCAAGCATGGTACTCATACCGTAGTCTCTATATCGTTCCAACTCACCCTTGACCTACAAAGGGTGCAAGTCCATTAAAGCCCATGGTGAATGCCTTTAACTAGCATAGCATTCCAACTTACCCTCATTATACCAAGGGTTGAAGGTTATACAAGCTAAGGGGGATTCCTTTGGAAAGCGTCACATAATTTCGATCATTGTCTAGGCCTAACTCATACCTTGGAGCAACACCTAGGCTATTTCAAGCCTAAGCTTTCGCTTCATCAATTTTGCTTTGACCATGCGATGGAGCCTGTACTTATCTTGTTCTTGCCAAGGGTGCAACATCCAGGCACATGATTCCATGCCATGATGGTTCCAAGGAAGTATGAAAAATCCATCGAATGGAATTGCAACTACCCCATCAAGTGCGGTAACAATCATCTCTTGTTTAGCATTGTCGAGCCAGGTGATATGAGTTACCATAATGTCGCAATCATCTCCAAAATTAGATGATAGAGCGACAAGGTGCTGCACCTCAATGCATTGCATTGCGGCTGCCTACGTACCCAACCCGTACCTTGAAGGGATCAAGCATCCGTAATTCATCAAAGGGTCAATTCGAAAGGGACAAGCAACTTAAGCCTATTAAGGCAAGGCCAACTTCGATTCCAACTTTATCGCAAGGCCAAAGGTCCAAGCAAAGCCTAGTCCGTGTAGGCCAAAGGGCTTTCGCAAGGTATGCACTGGCTTGTGCATAACTATCGCTCTTTACTATGCAAATATGCATTCTCAAGTACGTAGCACGATCGAAAGATGCTTTCGCATAATTCAAGCTTCATCGGCTAAGCTACCAGCATATTGATGATTAAGCATCAAGTATGGTCCAACGTATAGTCTATTTCGCATATATACATGTGCATTACCCCTCATGCACATTCAAGCTTCATCGGTTAAGCTACAAGCATATTGTTGTGCACCAAGTATGCTCCAACGTATTGGCCACTTCGCATATCTTTATGTGCATTACCACTCATGCACATTCCAACAAAGCTCACTCCCTATATATGTTTTATTCGCATTTCTACAAACAAATATTAGAAAGGTAGGGGTCATCCATCGACTGCAAGGCCACAAATGAAGATTTCTTGCCAAAGCCAAGCGAAGCATTCTCGGGTAAGCTACAGTTAAACACGTTGATGAGCATCAAGTATGCTCCATCGTATAGGCTACATCGCATTTATATGTGCATTACCGCTCATGCACATTCAAGCAAATCTCCCTCCTTATATATGCTTTATTTTCATTTCCACAAACAAGTATTAGAAAGGTAGGGGTCATCCATCGACTGCAAGGCCGCAAATGAAGATTTCTTGCCAAAGCCGGGCATTCTTGGCTCGGTGATGCATTCTCGATAATGCATCACGGCATAATAGTTCCTTAGCACTATGATTCATTTATCGAATAGCGACATTGGCTCGGTGATGCATTGGTTCATGCATCACGGCATAATAGTGCCTTAGCACTATGATGCTCTCACTTACGCAACTTCGGCTCGGTGATGCATTGGGTCATGCATCACGGCATAATAGTGCCTTATCACTATGATGCTCCAACTTATGCAACTTCATCTTGGTATAATAGTGCGTTTGCACTATCATGCCTCCTCGAATACGCATCACGCGTAATAGGGCCTTAACACCATAATTCAAGGTCAAGGCATCCACACCCCAATGCATATCTGGGTAAGCTTTAAACTTTAAGTCCCACAAGATAGCTTTCGTAAGAGCCAATCACTCAGCCTCTTCAGAACCAGTAGTAGCCCAGATGAAGCTCTAGTATGTATGCATTCTCCTTGCTCATTCATCAGAAATTCTCCTACACCATATCTACCTAGAAAATAGTCATAAGGCCAAGTCCTATGTGCTAACCAAATAACCAAATTTGCCCATTTTGAGCTATTACGGACATGCCAAATGGAAAAATTGGCTTAGCAAATCAGGATATTTTCCAGTTTGCACATCGTGGTAAATTTTTTATCGCGCGATCAAATCTCTGTCGCTGGCGATAGAAAGTCTATCGCTCGATAGAGACTCCGTCGCTGGCTAGCCATCTCATCCAAGCGTCCTGGATGAATCCCCTTATAAACATTCAATTTCAAACTCAATTGAGCTCACACCTTCTCAACACCTCAATCTCTCAGACACATTTGTGTTTATCTAAAAAAAAACCTCGTAATTTTTCTGCAAAATGGCTTGTAATTCTCAAAATTAGGCAGTTAATCTAAATAAAAAAATTTATGATTTAAAATTTACAGTATCAGAAGATGAAAGCATCTGCGGAAATCATGTATATTTCACACTCGATAGTATCAATGGTGTATCTCAAGCAGGCAACACCTTGTGGGTTAACATATTTCATAAATTTAAAGAGGAAAGAATGAACATTTATGATCGTAAGGGATGGGTTGTCAGGTCGCTTCACTAAAATTAATAAACGAGTAGTCCATTATGTTGTTCATATCATGCAAGTCACTCGTGCTAAAGCGAATGGTGAAGTTGAAATGGATCTTGTAAATTACATTAAATACTCATTTTTTAAAGAAAAAAATTAAAGTTGTATGATCTTTAATAAATTTGTTTTTGTAAATTACAGGATCGAAATTGCTTCCCAATATAATCCATTATTCTTAGAAAATATGCAGCAAGTTTTTGAAAAATCACCACATTCTCCTTCTACCTCTATACCAAATTCAAATTCCAATTCACCATTCTTTTCATCGAATAACCTAGGAAATCCACATCTTAATTTCAACAATAAACGAAAAGGTTTAGAACCGCAACAAAGTTAACCAAAAAATTTCCCAATAAGGGGGGTCCGAAGGTTTAACATGACTGAGTTTACGAATCACCAACGGGCAGCCAAGAAACAAAAATCCGTTGACTGGAAGGTCGTGAATAGGCCTTCAAGAGCAATTTGTTAGCCATTATGACAAGCATAAGATTCTTTATGCGGACACCTCAATAATGAATGTGAATCAAAAGTATATATGGTAAATAGAATGTGAAAAGTTAAAAAGTCAGGTGGTAGAAAAACAAATGCAACCTCAAAACCTAATTGATGAAGAAGAAGATGATGAGGTTCAATTTCATGGTTAATGTAATAATTAGTTAGTTTAATAGTTTAAGATGTATTTTTTTGAAGCATTATTAAGGTGTAATAGTTAGTTAGTTCAATGAAGTTATATTTTTCATTACTTGATATACGCATTATATAAAGAAAGTGGAAACAAATCAATAATTCAAACGGGTTATGAGGAACTCCTTAAGGATGTAGAATCAAGCTTCGTATTCGAAATTATTTCCTTTCCATTTTCTCCATTCCATGAATGATCTCGCTCTAATTTCATCATCGGTTTCACCCTTAAGTCGATATCTATTGATAATCCAAAATAAAGCTATAAATTATGCTAGTTGTTTCTTTATTTTTTCAAATCGTAGAAACAACGTGATAATGCAAAAGTTTCATGAATGCTCGTCATATAACTTTGGCTCACTAAACCATTTTGCCCTCGTTCAACATCCCTAGCCGGATAACAAACTACGTAGTTTTTGCAAAGAGGTGAATCTTCTTCCAGAGTAAACTTAGGTTGAGTCATATTTCAGAAAATTAGAGTGGGATTAGAGTGAGTAAATATGAAAGTTTTGTGGGAGGTGTGTGATTTATCTTTGGGAAGGGTGGATATATATAGGGGATAAATTGAGAGCCGTTGGCGGCTAAGTCTTTGTCACTCTTTCAACTGTTTATCGTGAATGGTTAAAAGAATAGTCGTTGCTCTCCACGTCATTCATATTGTATGTTCTCAATTAAAGTAAATATTACGAAAAATAAAAACTTATAATAAATTACATGAAATTAGTTTATTCATTGACTGAAATTCATACATAAACTAAAAACTTAAAACAACAAATTACTTAAAATTCACTTTAAAACAACAAACTAAAAGTGCTTAAAAAATCAAACATAACTCCAAGTACGCCCACCCAACCTTCCAAAATCGGCCCAAAGATTCGCAGTCAGGTCTTGTTTTAACCTGTCGTACGAATTTGCGTTCTGAATGGGATTAGTCATTTGATGATAGTTCCTTGCAGGTGGGTCTTGCTAGTTGAACCCTCTGCCTCAATTTTGTATCATGCAGAGTTTCATAAATTACCATGTTATGTATAATTATGCACGTCTTCATTTCATGAGCACTTAAACCATAGGATGGTCCTGTTTTAGGGTGAAAACAAATATGCGGTAAAATCGTACTTTCAAGTAGGTTCGAGAGATCAAAATCGAACAGGACGAGCCTAAACCAAGAAATTTTCATTCACGTCCTGCTTCAATCACAAAGGTGGAGAAGATTGGGTAGGTCTTAGGGGAAGGAAGAAAAGAAGGTTGAGAAACATTAGTGTGATAGGTAGTGTGAAGAAGAAAAGGATTCTCTAAGAGGAATCGTTAATTCTGTATGTTTTTGTTTCTCCTGACTGATTGTCTTGTTCTTAAATAGATGAAAATATCTATTTATAGTTTGAAGAAGACACACTGATTCCTCGTAAGTTGTGGAAGTTAGTGAGAGGTGGAGAAGTGATGATTGTGGAGATTGTAGTGGGGTCGTGTCCAGAAGGTAAGGAAGACCTATTAGATCACTAGTCCTTATCCTCTCAACTGCTTTGTAACCGTCCCACTACTTGTTACCTTCTTGTTCATGGATGTGTTTCCATAACACACGATTGTCGTAGACCTCCAGCCTAATACCCCAATGAGAATCCCCTCATGTGTTGTATTTGATATCTCATGGAAATAGTGGAGTCATTATCCACTATTATTTTGATCAAGTCAAGTCGCATGACTTTCTAAGTCAATGAGGAAAGTTGCACGACTCACTGGATTGATAATCAGACTGATTAGTGCCGATTCTGAGAAGTTCAGTGGTCATGTACTAGCTTAGGAGTAACATGGCATATTTTATGTCTAAGTATTCGCTCAGAAGTGACTTAGCATAAGTCTGAAAGGCATTTGAGTCCAAACATTGTAAAGGGATTGTTAAGGAAGGAGACCTACTAGAATTCATATAAGATTTGATATTGGACCAATATTGAGAAGAAAGGCGTATTTCTGAGGGAAATAGCTAGCAAAGCTAGTACTAGTTACTTATCACAAATGTGCTAGCTCTTTTAGTTATAAAAGGATAACGTGCTAACGTTTCAGGAGTAAGACCAATATGCATGGCTTTTAGCAAATGTTAATTGTACTATGGTTAGGAATCTAATGTTAAGGAGGTTTGAAGTTAGCAATTCAATTAGATAGTATAGTTAACACTAAGGTGTTAACATTAATGCATTTATGGCTAAATCGCTAAGTTTAGATGCGTTAGGTCAAGAGACTTGCTAGAGCTAAAGAATCATTGGCTAGGGAGATAAGCGATCAAGGACGCTAGGGATGCGCTAGGAGTAGGAACACATCAGGCTAGGGCACCAAGGTATGCATTAGTGCTGCTAGGGCGCATCAGGTAAAGGCTAGGGATGCGCTAGGCTTGGAAATGACGCACTAGGATTGGCAGGGATGCGCTAGAGAGCCAAGGTGTGCTGGAGCCAAGACGCGCTAAAGAACCAAGGGGTGCGCTGGAGCCAAGACGCCCTAGCTAAGGCGCACTAGTTAGGTACTTGGCCGAGAGGAGTGATGCGTCGGAAAACCGACTTTGTTTTACCGCAAGCGCAGAGTGTCGAAAGATGTACACAAGAGCAAATACGGTTCGTTCCCACGAGGAGTTTGGATTAAAATATTTTTTTTAGGTATAAAGAATTAAATTAACTAGTGAAACCTAGTCCCATTAAACTTTTCCACTTCCTTTTGATTCCTTGTCCAATTAGGAGACTTAACCTCCTCAAAAACCAACAAAAACCCTAATATTCACGTCAAATGCGAGTCCAAAACGCTTTCCTTATTTCTCTTCCCGCGCAGGCCCAATAAGGCCCAACAGATACCAAATTCAAGTTGGTTTCATGGTTTTGTTCATAACTTCTTCATATGAACACAGAATGACCTCATTCTTTTCGCTTTGACTTTGCCTTTCAATTCTCTACAAAATGGTGGGTAGAAATCCTGGAACATACTGAGTTCCACTGGGTCTTTGGTAATTCTTCTCTTATAAAGCTCCATTTCGCTTGTTTTAGAGATGAAACCTAATAAAACACATAAACTAGAAAAGTAATAATAACACACGGTAATTCACACAAAATCTAGCAAATAAGTATAAGGAAATGATACTAAAAATATACAAATTATGCACTTATCAAATTCCCCCACACTTGCCTTTTGCTAGTCCTCGAGCAAACTACAAATCTAAACTAATCTAAAATACAACTCCCTTTCGTTGAGGAAACGGTTACACTTAGCATGTGTAACAAGCCTTTAAACCCCTAGGTGTCCCTAGTGGACGAGTTTTGTCTCGTGAGGGTTTACTAGAGATTTACCCACAAAACCTACTCCAATTTCTAAGTATTCCAAAGCACTTGCATCCAAAGAGCTACGAAGACATAAAGTTTCTGAACACTAACAATAAGAAGTTAGAAGTATAAAGAACATTATTCTCATGTTTAACTATTGAGTTAGGAGAAAACCACCATGTAAAAGGATCTAGGTTCGAGAGTGACCGAATATTTCTGTCTCACTAATAGGGTTTTATGAATTTGACACTCAAAGGACGCACTTTATGGTTCACACATGTGTGCAGGCAGGAATGAAGATAGAAATCCTACACACGTTAAATGGTAGGAAGGAAAGGTAACCTTCCGAATCATATGGAGATGTTATCCCATAGAAAGTGGGACGAAAATGAACCCCTTTTTATTTTTCTAGTGACCTCTAATAACGGAAATCAACCACTATGCAAGGATGGGAATGCTTACTTACCTTCTCATCCGACCGGCAATCAACACCACTCTCACAGCATCCAATAGAAACGTCTTGGGTCTTCAACTGTAGATGATGAACTTTTGAACTTCGTAGAACCTTGAGTTTATAACTCATTTCCTCAATTTCTTGTTATTAGAAACTTATAGATTTCTTCTTCCCCACGGCCTTATTGAAAGAATACAAAAGAAAATCTAAACTAAAGCAATGATAATCGTTTTTTTTTTCTTTCGTTTTTTTTTTTTTCTAATAATATTTTTTACAATATAAACTGAAAAATAAATGATGAAATTACTACGACCGTGGGATAAAGACTTTACCACTTGATTTTGAACTTCACTAACTCACATCTTTTGATTTCTTTCACTTTTGTACATAAGTCTTTAACATGTTAATTGTATTGTTACTTTACTTGAATATGAAATTTGCTCTTTCTTAAACGGTTGCTTTTAGACCTTGACTGTCTTCAAATTTTTGTTCAAATTTTTGATGTTCTGCTTGTTGATAATGTGTTTCTATTACCTGTTATTGTCGAGAGAATGGTGCCAACTGCAAACAAGACTACAAGATAGAGTTAGCAATTCTGATGGCACCCTCATGATTGATAGAAATAGCACTCAAGAGATCAAAAAGTAGTGCTGAAATTGGTGCGAGGTTAGGTAGCTCATCATTCTACCCGGAATTTGCGCAGATGAAACACTCTAAACGGACAATTTAAGGTTTGGTGCCTCACTCATGGGTATTGAATGATCAACAACTCTAATAATGTATTCTCTACCGGCAGTTTAAGTCCACTTTTGTCATCTCTAGCCTCTCAACAGCTAAGCACTCCGAATATTCTTCTATAATATTTCTAAGTTCAGTTGTTTCGGTTAGAACTCCGTATGTAAACGTAGCAAGAAGTATACTAAGTGACTCTAAAATATCTAAAAGTTGGAGGTTTTCATGCAAATACTTTCGAAAAAGTTGAAAATTTTCTACTAAAAAATGTATATTTAAGAACTTTATATGCTTACACTCCCCCACACTTAAACTTTACATTGTCCTCAATGTAAACTAACTCATCCAATGTAAAATCAAGATGGGAAATCCTAAAATGATATAAAACAAGCAATCAAAAACTAAAAAAAAATAAGGTGAAGAAAACAAATCTGATGGGTTGACTCCCATGAAGCAAATGATAGTATCATATAGCAATAGCCGGAACAACTGTGGGTCATATGGATCAAATAGTGCTATCACTAGTAAAAGGAAACTGCAACAAACCAAGAAAAAGAACAAACCGATCACACCCTTATCTAGTTTTCTGGTTAAGACAACTACTTCTAGCTGTGGTTCAGGTTCAGGCTCAATAAAAGGGTCTAGATAAAATATTTTCATGGGCTGGATTTCCTCATAGGCAGGATCAACAGGGTCAGGTTGTAGAGTCTGGAATAACTCAAGTAAGAACTTAGAAGCACATAATAATAACCTGAATAATTGTGGATCCTCAAAGTTAATTTGATTTGACTCACACAGTTGATTACTATGAAAATGGTCATTCTTAAGCAAATGTGTCGATTGTACTCTCCTAAAGTAATCAGGTTTAGTCTCAAAACTTAATAACTGACAAATTTGAAATTCATACGTTCCCACATATGGAAGAAAATATTTTGCTGGGAAAACAAAGTCAATCTTGGTATTATCGCCTAGGTAAACCACATCGACCAGAGGATGGGTTTCTAACATTTGAATTGTTTTCTGGACATTAGGTTCAGGAAATATAGTTTGAATATGACCTTGCAAAATAGTAGAGGTGCATATGTCAAGTCCCAAGTTAGGGACCTTTCTAAGATTCAAAGGTAAGGTACAGGGAGATTGATAATTACCCCCACACTTAGAATCTTGGGTGTCTCTAGATAGACTAGTCACAATTTCCCTACTTTCTAGATCATCAGGCGATGGTTTAAGGGTCAAGGTCAGGGCTTTCTCGACAGATGGAATGAGTCGAGATTCGGGTAGGACTAAAGATTCAATTCCAGGCTTCCATTTATTAGTGTCAAACAGTGGTGTGGAGTCTACCAAGGCGTTGACTTCACAAATAACACTTTCATCATCAAAATCAGGCCCAAAGTGCACTAAACAAGCCTTTAATGGATCATCTATATGGTTCTGCAAGTGAGTTTCATGGACTATTTCATCAATTATGCACACAGTTTCATGGTTAATTGGATCTTTATTATCCTCTTCTAAGTGACCAATAGGAATCTCAGAATTTATATGATTATAAGGTATATCAGTTTGCACACATACTGCCTCTGAGTTATTAAACTCGACAATAGTATCCCCTGTATAAACATGTTCTTCTAAATCATCATCATCTGAATACATAGGGTTTCTAATCCAAACCTCATCCTTTTGAATAGGCATATCATCATTAATATGATCGTGAGTTGGACAAAATACACTAGATTCAAATGTCATAACAGTGCCATCATTCCTATAATCACAAGTGTCAAGTTCATCATCATTCTAAAAACACAAAGGTTCATCGTTCCTAATGGTTTCATTATTAATATCATGAGAATTATATAAATCAGAACTCGAATCATTATAAGGAGGACAATCATTTACTTGTTGTAAAAGTTCAGAAAGTATTTGAGAAGATCTTTCAGTTGATTTGGCAATATATGACAATACTGTTCAATTGATTTTCCCAGGTCGTGACTCCACTGTTCCAACTTAGATGAGAGTGATGCAGATGGTTCACAGTATGATCGATCATCTCTCTCATATTGTGAATTATACGTGTGTGAATAATAATTGGAATTAGTATAATGTAACTCATAACCTGGGTAAGGTTGGTAATAATCATAACCTTCACAAGGTCCGGAATGATCATACCCATGAGAATAATTCCAATCATTATTTACACACTCTTCTCTCTTAGGTTCCTGATAATAAAAAGGTGTGTATACATATTCCCCAAGTGAACTATTATATGACTCCTCTTTCCCGTCTCTTTTGGAACGATTCCAAAATGCAGTAAAGGAATCCAAATCATCGGGATCCATAATACCAAGCAAAATTTACCCAATAACTCACTTTGCAAAAGATTTGCGAGAATATCAAATATTTACTTACCTCAGGTGTGTATAATTTATAAACAATCACAAGCAAGGCTGACTCAACCAAATCACCTATTGAATCTAGCAAACAAAAAGCATGATGGCTCCACTTAGATTGTTTCTAGACCAGCTTCTATTCTTTCGAAAGGCAACTAGTTACAGTTCTAGCAAACCTCTTAGAACGATCCGAATTAGATTAAGTCGAAGAGAAACAGGATAAGCTCTAAGGAGCTTTGATAACCCTGTCTCTTTGGCAACATTTCCCTGGGTTACAAGGCGGCTCTAATCAACTTAAAATAATCTTCCTGAATTTCGAGTTAGGCTAACAAAGTAACCAATACATTCCTTTTGAACGAGTTTCCTTTAATCTCGTTACCCTATCAGTCTCTTTCTAGTCAGAGTTTTAAGGTTTAGGTTCGCGTTTGGTAACGTGTTCCTAAAGCGGGCAAGAAGGAAACGGTGATGAAATACGAGTCCTTATCTTGTATGGCCAGTTCTTGCCCTTTACTAGAAAAGTAAATCCGTATTCAGGTCCTCAACATATATGCATACGAAGGAATACAGTAAACCCACTTGCAAGGGATTCGTGGGTTGATCGAACCTTACCTCCCGTAACTGACGGGGGATGAATCGTTGAAGTCGACTCAGGCCACTGACTCCTGTGTCAGTGTACGAACCCAAGGGGCCGAGACAATATCGTAATTGTCGTCATTCCCTGTGCAGTTTATATTTAATACTACCCTTCCGTAGGGTTTAAAAAAATAATAATAATGTCCGTAATGTCCAAAACTAAAAGAAAATTACAAAAATAATCAAAAATTTCCTAATACAGTTTTCTAAATTAAATTAATTAATAAAAATCCTAAAAAGTAAAAATTAACTATTTGTCTTCTTCTACGTTCGTTCAGCTTTAACTTTACCCCAAGTCTTTTAATTACCAAAATCTTTGGCTCAATTTCTTTTCGTTTCCGTTCCCAAAACCTGCAGCAGAAGATAAATACCAAAAAGCGTAAAATCGAACAAAATAATAAAAATCTAAAAACAAAATCTAATCGAAAAAAACAACTCCCCGACAGCGGCGCCAAAAACTTGATGCGTCGGAAAACCGACTTTGTTTTATCGCAAGCGCACAGTGTCGAAAGATGTACACATGAGCAAATACGGTTCGTTCCCACGAGGAGTTTGGATTAAAATATTTTTTTAGGTTTTATTTATAAAGAATTAAATTAACTAGTGAATTAAAACTATTTAATAAAGTTGGAAAACAGTAAGAGGAAACGTTAAGGTTCCGGGAATCCGTTGTAGATTAGGGTTTAATTGCATTCGTCACATAGGGTCTCGATTTCAAAAAGAATTGTTTGTTCTCAACCTGAAGTAGATTTTCGAAGTACTAAGTATACTGGGCATAAAGAGTCAAAGAATATTCATAAAACAATTTCATACAAGGTTTCAACGAGTCCTTCTACTAATCAAACAATGAACTATACGTGGCATAGAACATGAAAAATCATCGAGACGGTAAAACTTTGAGAGAGAGACAAATTAATGATATTTAGTTCATATAATTGAAAACCCTAGTTTCGAAACACAAATAAAACTATCTAGTTCATCCTTTCGCCCTAACAAGGGAATTAGCCCAACATGGCTTTCTCAAAAGCCATAAAAATTAATAATAAAATAAATACAAGCTAACCATTGTTCCAGCTTCTCTAATTTTCTGCCCGTAAAGCTTCTGTATCCGGAGGTATTCTCTTCTCTGTGAAAAGTTGTTCCTTTAAAATTGTATCTAGGCTTCCCTTTATATAGGCTTTGGTAACCTCCTCTTGATCCTCATCCAACTAGGAAACCTAGTCTCATTAAACTTTTCCACTTCCTTTTGATTCCTTGTCCAATTAGGAGACTTAACCTCCTCAAAAACCAACAAAAACCCTAATTTTCACGTCAAATGCGAGTCCAAAACGCTTCCCTTATTTCTCTTCCCGCGCAGGCCCAATAAGGCCCAACAGATACCAAATTCAAGTTGGTTTCACGGTTTTGTTCATAACTTCTTCATACGAACACAAAATGACCTCATTCTTTTTGCATTGGCTTTGCCTTTCAATTCAATACAAAATGGTGGGTAGAAATCCTGGAACATAATTAGTTCCACTGGGTCTTTGGTAATTCTTCTCTTATAAAGCTCCATTTCGCTTGTTTCAGAGATGTAACCTAATAAAACACATAAACTAGAAAAGTAATAATAACACACGGTAATTCACACAAAATCTAGCAAATAAGTATAAGGAAATGATACTAAAAATGTATAAATTATGCACTTATCAAGGAGCTGGCGCCTTTGGCGCTAGGGTTAGTATTAGCACTTGTAGTGCTAACATTAAGGTGCTAAGGTGATGACGCACCAGCTAAGGCCCCATTAGGACAAAATGTGCTAGCTAAGACCATGTTAGGTTAGTTGGCGCTTCTCAGGTGCTAGGGTTAGCGCCAGGAAAGTTAGCTCTAATGTAGCTAACTAATACCAATGTGGTGCTAAGCCAAATAACTAGTGCTAACTTGGCGCTGATAGGAGAAAAGACTAGGGTTAGCCTAGCTCAGAGGTTCAATGCGTCTTTTATATCATTTCGTCTTGATTGTGGCGCATTATTTGTGGCTTATATTTTAGTAAAGTGGTAAAGTAAAATATTTGAGCTTAGAAGAGCAATTTGAGAAGCCTTCGTCGCGAATGAAGCGTTAAGCTAGAATGCATTTTTGTGGTTTAAACATTAGCTATTTCCAAATTTGATAGATGTTACTGGAACATCAATGCGCATTCGAGGCAAGTTCAAGGAATTCAGCCGTGGAATTTATGCGACTTGAGACTAGTTCGATATGGTATGAATATTATGAGTATCGAGAAGGCTGTAATGCTAGTTTAGAATGTTTGAAGAGATCCGTACTCTTAATTCTCTTGCGGACTATAAGCAGAGATACAGTATTTCATATTTTGCTATAGGGTTAAGCATATGCGCATAAATACACACATATCCTTTTTCTACTGCTGCTTGGCAGAAGAAAATTTTATAATTCTAGCCCTTGTCAAAATCTCACCATCTACATTAAGTCCCCTGCTTAGTGAGGAACAGTAATTTTGCTCAGTAAGCACTAGATGGTGACAATATTCTTTCAATAATCATATATACATAATTTAAATTTTAAGAGTGGAAGAAGATATACTTAGATTCTTTGATATTGAGAAATGCACCCCTTAGCATAGAGTTTGGATGGGGATAGGAAACGCCATTGTTCTTGCTAAATGCATCAATTTTACCGTGGGCAAGAAGGAGGCGCGGACGTGGACAAGAAGGAATGTAATTGGCGCCAATTTTTTCTCCTTTTCTTTTAGGTTTCCCAGTTGGACAAGGACTCTTCAAGTTTAACGCCTATATATACTCATCTTTTTTATAGCGTCACTTCTTCTTCATGATTTTTTGCTTGTTAGCTAAGAAAGGTGTCGGTGGTAGCAAGTAAGAGGGTGTCACGGTTAGGAATAAGGTAAACACGTCTTTCTCTTCTTCTTTTTTGAATCACCAACTTAGATAAACTAGGATTTTTCGATAATAATCTCACTATCTAATAGAACCAGGTTTCCAATTTTTTCTCACCTATCATATGTATATATATCTTGATAATACTGAGAATATTATTCCATCAAAACCCTAGTTTCACCATTGTTCTTCTGGAGCGAAGTAATTTTCCTTTCGACAGCAGCAACAAGAATACCGGTTAGTTTGATTTGTTTATTAATAGACCGAAACCTCTGATAAATCTTATTTTCTTTCTTGTTAAAGTACTTTTCTTATTATTTTATGTTTTAGGCAGATTATGGCAATTCCTGATCGAAACTATAGCTTTAATCCTTCAAGCAAGAAACTAGGTCGAAGAGGAAAAAGGATGAAGGTGGCTTCTCCCCAAGAAGTATATTAAAAAATCAGAGGTTCTTTGAATAAAGTCACAAAACTTGTTCGAGGTATGCCTCTCGATCGTCTGAAGGAATCTCGTCAATATGTTATAGATCTTTGTTTTACGATTAATGCTGAAGAAGAAGCAAGTCGCAGAGAGGAATTGGAGAAGAAGAGGGTTGATGATGAGAAACTCATATTTTATGGAGAAGCAAGCCTTTGAGAAATTGCAAGAAGAGAGAAAATTGAACAAATGGAGCGAGGTGTTCGTCCCTATGGTGTGGCTTCCGATTCTGATGCGGATGAGTATTATTCTAAGGAGGATCATGAAGTTAACATGGCATATGAGCCAGAGTATGAATCTTTCTTCGAAACCGAGGATGATAGTGAATCTGAGCGTGTTGATGCTTGGTATGACATGCAGGCGTGTCCTTCCGAACATGAGGAGGAGACCAAAGAGGATTCAGATGAGGACCCTGACAGGATTTCAAAAGATGAAAGACCCTGAAGCGAATTCCAAAAAATAAGAAAAATTTGAGGAAAACCGGAAAGAACATGATTCGGATGAAGAGGGTGATGATGAGCATGACTCCGAATCAGACTCTGAGTCTTCTGATTAAGTTTTAGTTTAGCATTCTTTTCCATTTCTCGTAGATGTCTTCTTTGAATTAAACATTTTGTGTATGGCCGTTATAATGGAACCATTTTATTATTTTAGTACTTCTCATAAGTTTGCAGTAATGTCTTCTCGTCTTGAAATTAATGAATGGACAACTTTATTTAGAAAATCTCATCGATTTTCGTTATAAGAACTTCAGAAGTATAGTGCATGTTAAAAAATGCCATGGAATCTTCATATAACCTCCTTTTTGGATAATTGACACCTCTATCCTTATTAGAAAACAATTTCCTACAACCTCGGTATAAGAGATTTAGGTTTTGAGCTTGTTTGGGGCGTCAAAACGACCGAACAATAGAACTCAAGACGTATCTAAGAAAATTCTGACAGTTTTCAGGCTCGACTTTGCTACCCGTTTGTGCCGTAACTCTTAGATCACTTCTCCAATTGATGATCCCTTTTAAAAAGTTGTATTATACTCCAATAAGAAACTTTTGATATAAGAACCATGCGCAGATTCATCACCAATTGCTTTCAGCTTCAGAGTTTCCGAAAGGTAGTGAAAATTGCTTCTGAGGCGCTTTTTTTGTGAAACGTCTTGTGATTGTTCCAACTCATATAATCCATTGAATAATACTTTGTATGATTGTATATGATTTTTATGAGTATGTATAAAAATTCTTGTGGTTCATACTTAAGAATGTTGTGTTTGAGATGTTCTAACTCAATTTTCCCATATCCTCTCTACTTTTAGGGGGATAATGATCAAAGTCAGAGAGTTGAACATTCTAGTGAAGGAACAAGAATAAACGTTGATCCCGATATAGATAATTCCCTCTCCCATACTGAAGATTATGGGAGGACCCTTGCTTACATGCTGGTTGAAGGTAGTACTTCCATTGAGTATCCTGGTGTAGGTGTTAATGTTTACTTTGGTTCCAGCAGGACTTCTCCTAGGTACTTGTGTATTTGGGGTGGGGTGGGGTGGAGGGGTGGGGGGGGGGGGGGGACTTGATGTTCCATCCACCTATATTGAGCTATATGAGAGAAATATGGCTTCTTCTCTGTAGATAATCCCAGGATTGGTGATTGGGGCGTCCCTGGCATGGACGCTGACTCTTTTCTTCTGATAAAACTTTTACATATCCGTAGGTCCCTATGTTGTTGAGAATTTGTTAAAGCCCAGAAGCTAACTCAAGAATGGGTTTGAAACATGAAAGTATGTTTCTGAGGGGATTGAGTTACTTATTTTGTTAAAAAAAATAAAAGGTTTTCTTCGATTTAAACCTTTATGCATTTCGAAAGATTTCCGTGTGAGTAGTTCTAATGGGTAATTCATAAAGATTTTCTTTAAAGAAAAATGATAATTCTACTTGATTAATGAAATTGAAATCCTAAGGATGCCTATAGTGATACTCATAAGCATTTTGTAGGAATTGTAAATATCACATGAAGGAAAAATAGGGAAATAAGGACCGTGACATGATGTTCAATCGAAATTTGAGCCATTTGCCGCAAACGAAAGTTATGCGAGGCTTGCCTTCTGTAGTGATCAACTTATATTAGTCATTTGCGGTGGCCTACGAAATTTTGTATGGCCCTTCCCAGTTGGAAAAACGATGACACTTTGAGAACTAGGTCCCCTACTTGAAAAATATTCGACTTGATTGTTTCGGATTTATAAACCTCATGTTCATATGGATGAGCTTCTTCTTTAATGTCTCTTGGACCACATATGAGAGAGAATATCTTTGAGAATTCTGATGGTTCATGAGAGATGGGAGTACTTTCCACCCATTTGTTGAAGTATTGAGCTCGAGTAGTCACCCATTCATAATGACAGGCTAAAGCGTGACTGTCTCCAACAAGGTCTAGTCCCCAGTCTGTTGGAATGTGAGGATCATTCAATGATAAGGAAGTAAATTAGGTAAGATCTATCGGAGTGCAAAATTTGTTAACATAAGCTGATACATTCTCAGTTGGTGATTGGTTCCCCATCATGGCTTTGAGCAATTGGTATTCTTCCAGGTACTGAGGTAAGTCCTCACTAATGCTGGGTTTGACTACAAGAATACGGTGTTTAACTCAAGGTGGAACTTCTGGCTGATCTCTTATGATACATACAGATTGTTGGAGCCAAGCACGCCCCAGTTTCATAGCGTAATTGAGCCTCCCATTGAAAATATGAAACTTGGTACTTGTTTGAGTGGTCCCTGCCGCCACTGTGAGAGTAATGTGTCCATAAAAATCCCTGGTTACTCATTCGGGGTCTTTGACTGTCGTCAGCGAGCGTGTAGCTTCTTGTCGAGTCACTCCTGTCGCTTTTAGAGTCGTGATGTTGATAATATTGATACTCATGCCAGCATCAACTAGTGTCTTTCTAAACTCAGTGCGTCTCTTGTCGTAGTGAAGAGTACTCGGTCACTCCCTTCATCATTCTGATTCATCATAGCTTCCGAGGAGGACCTGTCTCGGGCGTAAGCATCCTCATCAAGGGATGGTAAGAAATCACCAGATACAACTCGATTGAGGGTGTTGAAAATATCTTTACGCTAATCCTTTGAAAAGAGAAGGAGTTCACACATGCGCTCTATTAGTGATTAAACTGTTTGGTTGACCGGCTCTCCAGAGATGGTGAAGCTCCTGACAGGAAATGGATTTTTGTGGACCCCCTTCAGTCCCCAGTTGCAACTCCTCTCATTCTATCTTATCCTTGAAGATGCATCTCAGACTATTGCACTCACTAGTGGGATGATTGAAAAACCGATGAAAACGACAATATCTCGAGTCGAACATTTCTTGAGGAGTAGGTGGGCGTCGTACGAATGGCAATTTGACGATTCCTTCTTGTAACCATTCCTCCAGTAATTCAAGAACTTCTTCCATGGGGTTTGGAAAATCAGGACAAGTTATATCAGGCTTTATATCCTGCTCTTTTGGTGGTTGTAGTTGTTGTTGTCGTGGCCCTTTAGGGGTTCCTTGGGAGAGAGTGACTCGCTGGAGTGGAAGGGAGTCGCTTAGTTTGTGGCTCTTGCTGAGATGAAGCTTTTTTTTGGTCTCTCGTTACTGACAGCACCAATTGACAGTTGAAATATTATATTGTTTGTTGACTAGCCGTCGACTTCAACGTGTGGCTCCACGAATTTCTTCCCTTGATGTCCTGGTTATCTCCAGGAGGGCAGTAGCATTTCTGGTAGATCGCTTCACGGCTTCGTGTAATTCAGAGAAAGTCTGAAAACATAAATTTTCAAAAAGACCACGATAAACAAGGATCATACCATTAATGCAGAGCTCCACTAGTTGATGTTCAGTCACATTCGGATCGTGACAATCCAGTGCTTGAATTTTAAATCTCTTCACATATTTATTGGGGTGCTCATTATTCCTTTGGAACATTCTTCCCAGGTATGACAGGGTGATCTGCTCGGATACGAAGAAGTACTTCTTATAGAAGGCGTTAACTATGTCTTCCCAATCAGAAATATTGTTGGGAGTAATATTGTTATACCACGTGTAGCCCTTCCAGTGAGGTACTTTAGAAAATTTTTGAGACGTAATACATGATTGTATTCATCTCCCCCGAGCGATTCGAAAAATCGAGATACATGCTCACGAGCATTTCCAGTTTCTTCGTACAATGAGAAAGTTGGAGATGAGTAACCTCCCGACAGAGGAATCCTTTGAATTTCAGGCGGGTAGGGAGGTTGATGCTGATAGACCAAGGACGAGTCTTCCTTGTCATGATTTCGTAGGAGTCTCTCCATATCTTCACAGGTGATAAAATTGGATTGCTGGTACTTATGTGGTGGACGATCAAGAATGATATGGGATTCTTTGTCTTTTCGATCCCCAGACGTTTCAGCATCAGCGGCAAATGTGGGGTTGGTTCTGGTATGCTCTGTAATGCGATGGCATTGTTACATGGAGAGTTGCTCTATTAGGGTCTTGTGACAAGCAAGTACCTCATTCTGAGTAGTGGAAATGTCCAACTGAGTTCTGGCAAAGACTTCTTGTCTCCTCATCAGATCGACTATGTTGAACAAAGTTTGAGTATTCTCGGTGTCTTAGCGATCTCGTCATCAAGAGGAGGCGGAGTGGTAGTATTAGTACAAGGAGGCTCCATAGCAATAGGGGTGTTTTCAGAATCACTACCACCAGTACTACCTGAACAATTTATAGGAGTTGTAACTGCTCCAGACCTAAAATCCACCATCTTGAATAACCAAAATTAGCTTTTGTAATTGAGAAATTGATCTCCCGTTCTGATCGCCAATTGTTTTTAAGGTGAAAAAAAATGTACGGTAAAATCGTACTTTCAAGTAGGTTCGAGAGATCAAAATCGAACAGGACGAGCCTAAGCCAAGAAATGGTTGTTCACGTCCTGCTTCAATCACAAATGTGGAGAATATTGGGTAGGTCTTAGGGGAAGAAAGCAAAGAAGGTTGAGAAATATCAGTGTGATAGGTAGTGTGAAGAAGAAAAGAATTCTTTGAGAGGAATCGCTAATTCGGTATATTTTTATATCTCATGACTGATTGTCCTATTCTTGAATGGATGAGAACTATATATTTATAGTTCGAAAAAGACACTGATTTCTCGTAAATCGTTGATGTAATTTTAATAGTGGTAAATAAGGTGATCGATTCTCGAACTTGTGAAGGTAATGATTTTAGAAAATAATGATTTTAATTAACTCTAGAAAATTCCAGGAGTATGAAAAAGACTAAATAACCTAAAGATGATTTTCGAATAATTTTAAAAGGACCAGGAATCAGGAATCAGGTAATTCTAACAACCTATGTGATTAATCAGATAATTCTTTTTAAATTAATTGAAGCGCAAGTAATTGCCAAAATTGGTTTCGTTATGCTAACAAACAGAGGTAAATCACAAGCATGGACTATCAAAATTAATTAACCAAGCATAATCCATCAAGCAAAAGCACAACTGTTGAAAGAAAACCGTTTTCACTAATTAAAAACTATGCAATTCTAATAATAAAAGAATTATAATAATTATTAGAAAATAATTAAATCACATAAAATTGAGAAAATTACCTTATCCATCATCCCAGTAAATAGACTTAGCTCATGGTGGAGAAAACTTGATCAAAAGACCTTTTCATTGCTCAAAAAGTTGAGTACAAGGTCAAAGAATAGTGCAACAGCTGAACAGATACGTATATAAATGTCACAGAACAGGGTTCAGCCGTTACAGAAGTGTTTCTAAGCAACAAAGGTTTGAAAGAAAGGCAACAGGAGCAGTTTGAATCAGCAACAGAAATAAATGTTGCTGAGTCGTCTTCTCCGATGGTGGCTGATGAAGAACACGCCGGCCGGACCAGCAGCAAGTGACCAGCGGCGACCGGAAGTGGCCGGAATTGCTCTGATTTCTTCTCTAGTTTTTCGTCCTCGATTTTCTTGGCTTCTCTTGGTTTATATAGGTAGTAGAAACCCTAGAGAGAGTTCTAAACCTAATAAAACTCTCTAAAATAACCCACAAATCTCAATCCGAATCGAAACACAATTCCGGCCAAATACATGATTTCCGAGCTGATTTCACGGGATTTTTTTGCTGTTTAAGACTTGCGTGAGATGACTATCAATGTTGGAACAATCTAGAAGCAAAATATCTTGCGAATCACTTGAGATTATCACGACCAGTTCAAACAGTTGAACCCCGATGAGTCAACTCGGTGACTCGGCCCGATCCAGCTCGCTGGGTTGACTCGCCTGGTTGACCCACTGGGTTGACCCGATCCAGCTCAGCCCGATCCAAGGGTGCCCAAATCCAAAGTGTGGGTTCCTTGATCCATTTTCCCGGGTGCCTTGAACACTTTTTGAGCCAATTTTTCTCCAAATCTTTATTCTTCTAATGTACCTACAAAAGCATAAAAACACGTAATAGACACAAAATCGAATACTAACTCACTAGAAATTAAGGTGCAATTTAGACACTAAAATGTGTCTATCAAATACCCCCAAACTTACTATTTTGCTAGTCCTCGAGCAAACTACTCTAAAAATAAAGTAAAAATCCTAACTCACTTTCGCAGGAATCGCGACTACATTTAGCATATGCAGTAAGCCGTTAAACCCCTAGGTGTCCCTAGTGGACGAGTTTTGTCTCGTGAGGGTTTACAAGAGGTATACCCACAAAACCTGGATCTAGATCTTAGCAACACGTGAACGATTAAGGATAGACACTAAACAAGCTAGTTAGTTGGCTACCCAGATATTCGGCTATAGGGACCATTACCCTTTATGGATCCAATCATTGTACACGAGTGTTAACTCAAGCATACTAAAATTCATATCTAAGACAACAGAGTTCTACTCAGACAGTTATCTAACCACCCATCACATGAAAAGACTTAGAAGATGAACGTAGACTGTAGAAGGTCGCAAATGTTGACTGAGGCGAACGATGTGTCCCATATCTGTCTGAAGGTCAGTACCGAGATGAAACCTAGTGTGTCGAGATACTCCCCATTTATTTTCAACGGTTACTACTAACTAAAATATTTACAAGTTCCCATGGATCCTGCGTTCCACGCTTGCTTAGGCGACGGAGACAGGGAGAACTTGAAAATACCAAATACTATTTTTTTTTCTCAATTTTTTTCTAATTATTTTTCGATTTCTTTTTTTTTTTTTTTTTTTTTTGATACCTAATACATGTGTGTTCTCATGGATCCTGTATTCCACGCTTGCTTAGGCGACGGAAACAGGGGGACCACACACATAACTCTAAAACACTAACATATTATTCATGCGGGGCATGATCTCAACACACTAAATGTCATTCCAGTTCTAATTAACATGTCGATGCTAGGACCCACCAATACTCTCAGAGAAACACGAAATTGCAAATAATAAAACAGAACGTGATATGGTGGTGACAACTGTCATGTTATTTCTAACACCTGAACTCTGTCTCCTTTATGAATAGACCATCTAGCTGGGCACACTAATCCTTATAGCAAAATGGCTAAGTTTCCATCTACCTAGAGTGGTTAGTGTCACCCTGAATTGTTCACATGCTTCTAAATTCCAAATCTTATTAAACCTAAAAAATCTCCCAATACCCCCAAACTTAAATTAAACAGTGTCCTCAATGTTTCTAAGTAAAGAACAATACCAAAAGAGTAAAAGTAATGGAGTCAGAAAGATAGTACCTGAATGCCTGAGCATGGGTTACCTCCCAAGAAGTGCTAAGTTTAAAGTCTTCAGCCAGACTAGAAAAGAATTAGTCACCCCCTTAAATCATATAGCAATAATCAGAACAACTGTGGGTCATCTGAATCAAATAGTGTGCCCCACTGTAGAAGTAAACTGCAGCAAGCTAAGAGGATAAACGATCTGAGTACACCTTGATCCTTATCTAGGTAAACCACATCGACCAGAGGATGGGTTTCTGGCAACTGAGGATCGGTAAATCTAGCTGGAGGATGATCTCGTAAAATTGCAGCGGTGCCTATATCAGGTCCCAAGCTAGGGACCTTTCTAAGAGTTAATGGTACAGCACATGGAGTATGATAGTCACCCCCAAACTTAGAGTTTTCAATGTCTCTAGATAGACTAATAACAATTTCCCTCATTTCCGGATCGTTAGATTCTCGAAAATAGTCAACTGCTTCTTCTAAGTTACAATCCGGTGGTGCAAAGCCTAACAAAGTATGCACCTCATCAATAACCCTATCATTATTGCCATTAAATATGTAGTTGGTTAGGCATTTTTCTAATGGATCTTCTATTGGGTTGGGCCTAAGCTCCATCTCACTAGACGGTTTGGATTCCTCTTCTGATGGGCCTAACTCACTACTTATCAGGGTATCTGGTGGGTCATGCTTAAAGTCCAACTCATGAAAATCTAATCCAAAGTGGGCTTGACATTTCTCTAATGGGTCTTCTATCAAAGTGTTTGGTAATGTCTCAATCTTTCCACAAATCTTTATTCTTCTAATGTACCTACAAAAGCATAAAAACACGTAATAGACACAAAATCGAATACTAACTCACTAGAAATTAAGGTGCAATTTAGACACTAAAATGTGTCTATCAATCGTAGAAGTTAGGGAGATGTGGAGAAGTTATGATTGTGGAGATTGTAGTTTGGTCATATTCGGAAAGTAAGGCAGACTTGTCATACCACTACTCCTCATCGTCTCAACTCCTCTGTAACCGTCCCACTACTTGTTACCTTCTTGTTCGTGGATGTGTTTCCACAACGCACGATTGTCGTAGACCGCCAGATAAATACCCCAATGAGAATCCCCCATGTCTTGTATTTGATATCTCGTGGAAATAGTGGAGTCAGTAGTCACTATTTTTTTGATCAAGTCAAGTCAAGTCAAATGACTTGCTAAGTTAGTGTGGCAAGTGGTGCGACTCACTGGATTGATAATCAGACTGATTAATGTCGAGTCTGGGAAGTTCAGTGGTCATGTACTAGCTTAGGAGTAACATGGCATATTTAATGGCTAAGTATTATCTCAGAAGTGACTTAGGATAAGTTTGAAAGGCATTTGAGGCCAAATATTGTAGGGCTTTTTAAGCAAGGAGACCTATTAGAGTTCATATTGTATTCGATATTGGACCAATATTGAGAATAAAGGCGTATTTCTGAGGGAAGTAGCTAGCAAATCTAGTACTAGCTACTTATCACAAATAATAATATGCTAGCTCTCTTAGTTATAAAAGGATAATGTGCTAACGTCTCAGGAGTAAGACCAATATCCATGGCTTTTAGCAAATGTTAATTGTACTAAGACTAGGAAGCTAATGTCAAGGAGGTTTAAAGTTAACACTTCAATTAGATAGTATAGTTAGCACTAAGGTGTAAGCACTAATACACTTATCGCTAAGTCGCTAAGTTTATATGCAGTAGGCCAAGAGACGTGCTAGAGCTAGAGACTCATTGTCTAGAGCGTTAAGCCACGGAGGACGCTAGGGATGCGCTAGGAGTAGGGACGCATCAGGCTAGGGCACCAAGGGATACATTAGTGTTGCTAGGGCGCATCAGGTAAAGGTTAGGGACGCGCTAGGCTCTGAAGGGACGCGCTCGGGAGCCAAGGGCGTGCTGGAGTCAAGATGCGATGAAGAGCCAAAGGGCGCGCTGATGCCAAGACACACTGGCTAAGGTGAATTAGCTAGGGTACTTGGCCGAGAGGAGTTTCTGCTGTTGGGGCTAGGGTTAGGGTTAGTACATTTAGTGTTAATATTAAGGTGCTAAGGTGATGATGTGCTAGATAAGGCCTCAGTAGGCCAAAATATGTTATCTAAGACCATGTTAGGTTAGTTGGCGCTTCTCAGGTGCTAGGGTTAGGGTTAGGCTAGACCACTGGTGCCAATGTGGTGCTAAGCCAAATAACTAGTACTAACTTGGACCTGATAGGAGAAAAGGATAGGGTTAGGCTAGATCAGAGGTTCAATGTGTTTTTTATGGCATTTCTTCTTGATGCTGGTGCATCCAAGAGGAGTGGCGCATTATCAGTGGCTTATATTTATGTAAAGTACTAAAATAGTATATTTGAGCTCAGAAGAGCAATTTAAGAACCATTTGTCGCGAATGAAGCGTTAAGCTAGAATGTATTTTTGGGGTTTAAGCATTAGCTATTCCCAAATTTGATAGATGTTACTGGAACATCAATGCGCATTCGAGGCAAATTCAATGAATTCAGTTGTGGAATTTACGCGACTTGAGACTAGTTCGATATGGCATGAATATTATGAGTATCGAGAAGGCTGTAATGCCAGTTGAGAATGTTTGAAGAGAATATGTACTCTTAATTCGCTTGTAGAATATAAGCAGAGATACAGTATTCCATATTTTGCTATAGGGTTAAGTATGTGCACATAAATACACACATATCCTTTTTATATTCCTGCTGCTTGGCAGAGGAAAATTTTATAATTCTATCCCTTGTTAAAATCTCATCATCTACAGGTCTAAAAATGATAGCAAACTTCCGCTTCATAATTCGAAAAGCTCGTTTCACATCAATTCTCAAATCCATTTGGCGGTTGTTAAAATACCTAATTGAGCGACCTAGATTGCATGCGTGGGGATGACGGTTTTCTTGAACTAAGGTAGACCATTTAAGATAGATTTCATCCACCAGATAATACCCGTGAATGCATTATTTTCTATTGATATTGAACCTTACATTGGGGAAAATTCCATACTAGAGGTCTTCAAACAGAGGCGACTTGTGCAGAACATTTATGTCATTTTGTAAACCCGACATACAAAAAAAAATCATGTCATATCCGACAATCATAAGTAGCGGTAGCTTCCAAAATAATAGTTGGTTTTTGGTAATGACCTTTATATTGACTGTATTATATTGACCGTCACAATAAATAGAACACCCCTGCCACACCCAATGCATGCAGTCAAGACTACCTAGTGTTCCTAGAAATCCCCTATCCTGGTTTTGCTTTAATATTTCCCTGAAAACTTTCTCTGCTGGTTTTCGTAAATATGTTGGACCAAAATGATTAACCATAGTTTCACAAAACAATGAAAGATACTTGTATGAAGTTGTTTTCCCATACAAATATACTCATCGTTAGAATCCACTGGACGACTTAACCTTTTGTTATGGACTAGGACCTCTAATATTCAATGCATCAAACTGATAATTAAATTCAGGTTGTATCCTTTTATTATTAACGAGTTGAATAAGGGGCATACTTGTGGTAGTGGAGTTTGATATGAACAGACCACATGTGTTGAAGAAGCTAATAAGTTCATTGATTATCGATGGGTAAAATAAAATCCGAAATAAGATGACAAAGTAGATTATGAAACAATTTACAAGAGAGTATGACTTCCAATTATGCATATGCAGATAAGAAGCATTGATGAGGTGTCAAACTCGTCAAAAATATATTCTTTACTTTCTTACACTAACTAGTAGAATAATGATAACCAGGTTCGTTTCTAAGGGAGCGTTGAGTTAAAATTGTCGATTAAATTTCTGAAATTAAACTAAAGTAAAGATACGAAAACAAATAAAAGAATGCGATATGAGGATGAGAATGATTAAGGATTCTTTTTCCACTAGTGAACGTGAATACAAGTGAAATCTTCTTCAAAATACGTTTACTAAAAACCCTAGACAAGTTATGATTTCAACAAGTCCATTAGACTCATGGTCACTTCATAGAATAAGTTCTCTACTCTTTTCTAGCCAATTAAGACACTTTGAATAAGCTCTCTAGCATAACTTTATTAACCGATATGCTCTATGAGTCAGGTTGATCCTAACCACATGTTCATAAGTTCGGCATGTTAACTTAGGGTTATCTTTCACATATCAAAATCCATAATATCCTATTGCAACATTGATGCTTCGCTACTTTTGATTAAATCGTTCTTGACAATTACGGATTACAAGTCAATTATCTAGCATCAGAATTACAGACAAGATATTCAATTGGTCGATTGAACACTCGTAAACAATTCTTGGTCATAAGGTCAGTAAAAGACAAACAATAAAACAAAATTGAGAAAAAAATATTAACACCCATTAATAGCTTTATCTCGGTAGTTTATCAACATCACAGATTCAAGTTCTTTCCTTACTATTCACGCCATCAAATTCCAGTACTAACCCATTGTTTTTTCCCTCGAACTCCACCTCATTCATTATTTCTCTGATCAATTCTCCTCCTTCGAATCCTCTTCTTTCTCGGCGGTTTTCATACCTCAACAATCCATCAGACTCGTGTTGCCGGCATAGGGAGACGGAACGACAACCTTTGGTGCAGTCTTGGTCTAATATGATGATAAGAGAAGAAGGGAAAGAAATAACTTAACCTAAGTGTTTACGTTTTAAAAAATGACTGGTTATAGGCGCCATCCACTGGTTGGATAAGGGCATCCCTGAATAAGACTCTCTATCGCACATCTTCATATAATAAATGGTTTCCCCCTAGTAATTTCCTGTTTTTGACACAAGTGGAACTTGTTTGCTTACTAGATTAGAGCTTGCCAACACCAAATAACTTTGGATAATGCCTTGAGCTCCTATTTCTCTTCTTTTGCATCTCATGACTCCGAATTACCTAATAACTTAAAAACAAACATAAAATATAAAATTTACAAGAAAAATAACAAAGAAAGCATAATTGATTGATAATAATTATGGTGTTTTAGACACCTAACAAGCATGCATTGTATATGACATGGGAAGAGAATTAAAAATCTTTTATGTACTTTAATTGGTTTACTAAGCAATTGGCCGAAACCAATCCCGGATCTCGAGTAGTTTTTGAGGTTGAAATGGGTACTCAAAAATTTCATAGATTGTTTATCTCTTTTTGTACATGCATTCGCAAATTTAACTACTCCCGGCCTTTGTTATTCATGGATGAGGCCTCTTTGAAGAGAAAATATCTTGGTCACGTGATGGCAGCGACGGGTCTATCCAAGGATAATCATAAGTTTCAACCTTTTTTTTATGTTTGTTTCAACCTTTTTTAAGTTTGTTTTTCTACCTTTTTTATGAAGGTTTCAACATTTTTTTCTGTTCCCTCGAAGATATTTTTCTTTTTTTGTTCATGTTAGAAACATATATCATTTTCTTTTGAAGGCATTTATTTTTCTTTTCTTTTTTCTTTTATTTTGAAAAAATATATCCTTTAGATTATATTGTGGTTTAGTCTAAGATTGATGCTAATTGGAAATGGTTTTTGGAGAATTTGACGAGTAACATATCTCCTTACCAAAAATTTACTTTTGTGAGTGGTCGAGGTACTGGTTTGGTGAACCAAATCCATGTTGTTTTCCTGATTGGTATCATCGATGGTGTTACTGGCATTTGAAGAATAATATTAACGTTTGTTTTTCAAATTCCATGAAGACTTATAACAAGTTGTGTTGGGCATGTTTGAAAAATGCGCATATGCTACTGCACATACATACTTTTCAGAGAACCGAAGGTGACCCAGCAAGGGGAAAGGAACTCTAGTAACTCGGCCTAAGCGGGCACCTAACCACATAAACAGGAGAGCTAGTTTATGACTGCATGACTTTTTCTTCTTTCAGTTATTACTTAACATCTGGCTGATGTTAAGCCTCAAAAGGGTCAGATTTCTAGGATTATCAAGGGTTCAGTTATATGTGAAGGCTCAACTTGCTTTTTTATATAGTTGACTAATATGGAGAAGTTAAGCAGTTCAAAAATCAAAAGCTACAAGATTATTTAAGTAGAAATCCAATTGATAAATGGGCAAGTATGTATTTCTCGGGTTGTCGATATGAGAAGTTGTATTCAAATGTTGCAGAAAGTTTCACTGGTTAGATTTGTGAAGAGAGAGATGCCTGAAGGTGTCATGGTTGATCAAATCCGAGTGAGGATTATGAAAAAAATATGTGTGTCCGTCGTGAAGATTTTGCAACGTTATTCAAGTGGAGAGGAACTTTATAACCACTAATGGAAATTGATCTTTATAACAATAAAATCTGTGTTTGTGAATACAATGTCATCAAGTCGTCGTAGTTCGTCTTTAAAGTTCAGTATACATTAGCATAAAAGGTTGATTTGAAACGAAAAACTGCTCTTGCAACCATTAGCGTATCAATGGTTTCCCTTTCTCCCATGATGTCCGTTGTATCACGGTGGATGGTGAAGATCCTTATAAGTATGTTGAGCACTACTTCACAATTAAATTTTATCACGAGTCCTGTGCAAGGCCAGTTCATCATATTCCCACAGTCAAAAAGCCTGCAAAAGTGTCACCAAAGTCAGTTGTGTATGGTCTTGATATTATTCCACAATTAGGGTGTCCAAGGACGAGAAGAATTCCTAATAATGGTTTAGTTCCCAAGAAGAAGATGAGAATTTGCAGTATTGTGAACTATGAAGTGTTTTAGAATGGATTTTATTTTAAGTTTAGACTTCATCTATGTTCTCATTTCAGTTTAGACTACATTCATCAACTTTCAGTTTCAGTTTCAGTTTAGACTACAACTATTCAACTTTCATTTTTCAGTTTAGACTACGATCTGTTATATGTAATCTACAATTCAGTTTTCATTTCATAGATTTATGTACTTTTGTTGTTCATTTATTATCTTGTCTACATTTTTACAATTAAAGATGTTAATTTGCTACACGTTTTCATCTTTGTTTCATTTAGATTATAGTTGTCAAAGTTGCAGTCTATTTTTTCTTTGGTTGAAACCAAAATACGATTCAACATTTTTTATGTTTTTTAAATTCTTTCCCTTTGGTTTCAACTGCAATATGTTGAAACCCTTTTTTAGTTTCATAAAAATTTGTGCTTTGTAAAATGTCGGAGTATTTATAAATTGAATTCGACAATAAAAAGATTCCGACTTAAATCTTTTATTAAACATAAAAAACCATTTATAAAATGAAATCTTTTATAAATTATAATTAGTTTATCATAATTACAACTAGTTAATAGTTTACCAAGTTTATAACAGTGTCTTCTTCTAATTATTTTATTTTTCGATGGGGATCTTATACTATGATCCTTTTCTGTTATATCCTTTTCAGGAGACACCGTGTTTCCCTTCAAGGGGATCTTCATGTAATAAAAAACACAAAACACTCAAATGTTACTAAAATTACAAATGTCCTAATTTTTAGCACTTGTAAAAAAAAAAACACTAATTTGATCACACCAAGATATGAAATTACAAGCTAACTACTATTGTTTTACGTACCTTTTTTGCTGACAATATGAAGGGGTTGGCATTTTAAATTCTTCCAGTTAACTTGTCTCGGTGTGATGGTCGGTGTCGTATCTGTCAAAATTATTGCACTTTCTAACTTATTAAAATATAGATTAAGCACAATAGTAAGAAATAGTTTGTTCCCACAGAGAGGTCTTGGTTGTTATTCGATTTTAATTACTTATTAAAAGGGGGGATTCTAATGAATTATTGGAAGTAATTAAAGATAATTATGAAAGAAAATAAATAGTAAAAGAAATCAATGAGATGAGAACATTGGTTAAGGTTTCGTTTTCATTCAGAAATATGTTCTTGTATCAATAATTAGACTTGAAATTTAATCTCTCATTATCAAAACCCTATAACACCTTGATCGCAAGAATATTACGTTAATTTCCTAAAGCCACCACACTCATATAACGACACAAATATGAATTCTACTTAGTGAATAAACCAAAGTGTAAAAGCACAATTAGGTTTAACCCTCTAAGATCTTTAAGATTGGTGAAAATAGCTAATCAATGCAATTGACATACCCGAGTATACAATTTAACAAAGGTCATAATTGACATGCGAGTAAAAGAAAGTATCACTACAATCCGCAATCACACTATCCTACTTGTAATCACTATTTGTTGAAGCTTTCGTGTTAACAACCCTAAATTAGCTCTAGGTATAAACACAAATTCACTTAACTCCGGACGTAGATAAACAAACATTCAATCATACGTGGCGATATTTATGGTAAATTATGAATGATAATTTGAGACAAACCTAATATATTAATCAAAAACCATGTATTGCAAAATTCAACTAATCCCTAACCACTAATAAGAAATTTATCTACTCATAATTTTTGGAGTTCATAAATTGAATTTAATAAGAAAATAAATTTATCAAACCATAGAGACGAAAAGTTTGAATTGCGGTGACTTTCTCTTTGGAATTTTATCAAAACCTTGAGTGCAAAAACCCTACAAAACCAATCGAAGAGATGATATTCTCCTGTTGAAGTTGTTCCCCTTTTGTAGCCTCTAAATTGTAAATTCCCTAAGGAATAGAATTCATATTCCTTGTACAACTCAAATACCACCAAATTCAAAATGTAGGTCAAGCCCAAACCCTTGCAAACCACAGGCACATTCACTCCATAGTCCAAAACAGGCTTAAAATAGATCCCACAAAGTTACTAAGCTTGTCAGTTTCGGAAAATTTCCATGCTACCCAGCCTCTTCAACAATTATGCTTGTCATTTTCGTGAAACTGACAAGCAAACCATTATCATTCAATCTAAAAATTCGTTCAGGTAATTTATTAAAATAACTTCCTCGCTTCATGGCAGCACCAACATCTCTTAAATGATTTTTTTTGCTTCAAATCGAACCCAAAAACCAATGTTTTTTCAGTCAACATCTCACCCATACTCCCATATAAGTATGACAACAACAAACTTCACTTGTTTCCGAAATCAACAACACCCATCCATTCCTCTGTTGTTCATCTTCATTACCTGCAATTTCCGTCACAAAGACCACAACCTACCCTAGTTCTTCACCTTCAATTTCCGTCCAGAACCTACTTGATCTCAAACCCATCGTCTAATCTCATCAAGACTCTCCACTTATTTCTGAATCTACTCCATTTTTGCATACCATCGACGGTAGCAACATCTCCATGTCAAATCCTAATTTGAATTAGAAGTCTCGACCTAATTGTTAGCTTAAGAGTAAGAAATTGATTTAAGCACCCACTATTTAGATATATGGAAGCCTTAAGGACTAAATGAGTTGGCTTCCCTGAGTATATATGCATATACTTTTAGTAATTTCTCAGAAGTACCCCTTATCCTTTCATGGGTTATCTATAGCACTTGCATGTGAAATGACAATTTTCCCATGTTTTCCCACTTGAATCACTTCTTCTTATTTTAATTCATATGACTCCAAAATACTTACAAAATAGAAAACAAGCGTAATATACACAAAATACAAAAAAAAATGACAAAAAAAAACATAATCAATTGATAATAATTAAGGTGCTTTAGACACCTATCGAATTCCCTCACATTTAGACCCTACTAGTCCTCAAGAAAAGTAAAGTAATCATAATTGTAAAAATCAAATCCTAACTCACTTTTAGAGGAATCACGATTACGCTAATATACAATAAGCCCTTTAAACCCCCATGTGTACCTAGTGGACGAGTTATAGTATCGTGAGGTTTTACAAGAAATCTACCCACAAAAGCTATTCCAACCCCTAAATACTCTAAAATCGTACACATCCAAAGAGCTATGAAGACATAAAGTTCCTGCACCCAATAATAAGAAGTTGGAATTACAAGAGAATTGCTAAAATAAATACGCTTAATCGACGAGAAAGAGAGTGTAATGTGTGAAAGCAATATCTTATAAAGGAATACAAGTTCGACTTCTTCCTCATCGGTCAGTCACTCATAAAACGATAGAAATGGGTCGTTCATGTGTGCAAGATGAAACAAAGATAAAAATACTTATACATGGAAAGGTGACACTTATTTTCAATCTCTGATGATCTTTAAGAAAGGAATTCAACCACATGTGAGGATGGAAATGCTCACCACCTTCTCATCTAATTCTACAAACAAATACTCCTTTCTACAACGTCAAATAGAAACAACTTGTCTTCGGCTTCAACTCTTGATAATGAAGTTTCACACCTTGTACATCAACTCTTCACTTTCTCGTCAAGTTGATAAAAACCAACTCTTTCAAACCTTGTACTCTTTAATTAGTTGTTTTCTTGAAACTTCTTTTTAGATTTCTTCTTCTCTACGACCTTTACAAATGAATATGAATATAAACAGATGAATACAATTATTATTTTTATTTATTTTTAAAAATTATACAATCATGAAAAAATATGATATGAAATGAGAAGGTCGTAGGAAAATGACTTTAGCACTCGATTCTTCACAATTTGATATTTTCTTGTACCTAATATTCACAAAAATTCAATTCTTTTTCTTTTTGTACTTGTATTTTTCTCTTTGTATGCAGACATCGATAAGTGCATAGTTTACATCTTTTAGTTATTATTTTCTTACACATATTTGCTAGATATTGTGTGAATTGCTTTCTATTATAATTTTTTTCTAGTTTATGTCTTTTATTAGGTGAATCATCCAAAAAGTGAGCTATAAAATGTTAAATTGTGCAAGGAAAGAAGTGCTACAAATGAATAAGGGCCACATACCAAGTGAAACTTATTCCAATCCATAATTTCTTCTCATCATCTTGAAGAGAACGAAGAGACGAAGCCAATGGTGAAAGAATAAGGTTGTTCCGACGTCGCATGAAGAAGTTACGAAAAAACAAGTTCAAAATATTCACAGCCATGATGGTGACCGAGGAAACATATATGCCTTGGATGGTCAGGTGACCGAGGGAAAATTCAGAAATTTATAATTGTCTCGGAGGGTCGGGTGTCCGAGATAAAACATAAATCTTGGAGGGTCAGGTGGCCGAGAAAGTTACGTGGATAACTATTTTTGGATGAATTTTGTTGTTTTGTTAGGACTTCTAAATTGAGGAAACTTGACTCAAATGGGTTTCCAAACCCTAGAAAGAGAAGATACTTGAGAGACAAGTATTTGAGGCTAAAAGAATACGCCTTAGGCGAAAACAAGGGTCATATCATCTGGTACTCATAATACATATTCTACATTCCAAAACCTAGGATTTACCATGATATTTCTTCATCTTTCTTGTATTTTATGAGTAACTAATTTTCTATTGATTAAGGAAGAATTCAATGTTCTAAGCTGAGGCTTTATTAATTATACAAGTTTATTTGGAGTTTCAATCATTATCGTTTGTCTTTACCATATCTAATGCTTATGAGTGATTCTTAGATTGTTTGTAATGCTTGCTAAATTAATCTTTTGATTATTTTATTGCTAGTAAAGAGTTGTGAGATAAGCTTAATAGTCAAACAACGATTTACATAAGTATAAATCGTGAGACCTTGCAATTACGAGTAAAGACAACACCAACAAATGGACCTTGATCTAAGGATTTAACTACTGGAATCAACATAAATTCACAAAACCTAAAGCGTTTGATAAGGTTACACCTTGAGTGAATCTACTACTTGGTGGTTCAGAAGAATAGAATCTAATAGTCGAGAACTTTTGTATACAATGGTAAAAGGTGTTTTTGGGATATTACTGATCTAGGTGCTATTTTACGGTTGGTGATGAATGATCTTAACAAAAAATAAATAAGCATTAATTGACTTAATATTTGGTAACAACGAAGTAATCCCTAATCATCTTTTCTTCCTATTATTTTTAGTTAATTATCAATCAATCCTCATTTTTATTTATATTTATTATAGTTTGATAATTTAAATAACATCCCAATTGTATTTCTCTCTATGGGAACAATCCTTAATTATTACCGCTATATTACTAGTTAATTAGTGAGAAAAATATTGACTAATTGTTGCACTTACGACATGCATCAAATTTTGGCATCGTTACCGGGGAGCAGTTGCTAATTGATTTGATTTTTTTAGCTTGTTTAGTCGTTTATAATTATTATTATTATGCTCTGTTCACGTTTTTATTTAGTGTTTTTAGGGGTTTTTTTATGGTGTTAATAACTCGTATAAGGTGATGCATGCCGTAGGTGCAAAAAATTATTTTCGATATTTCCCTACTAAATTACGACACGCATTATCTTCAACTTCTTCAAAAATTACAATTTCATCCACTTGTTGATGATGATATGTTTCTATTAACGATTGCTTCGAGCGTAGTGATACCTGTAATTCAGACTACAAGAATGAGATTAATTCGCAATTCTGATGTCACCCTCATGATTAATATAATTAGCACTCAAGAGATCAAATAATGTTGAAGGGGTACGAGGTTGATTAGTTCATCATCGGAAATAACACAGATAAAATACTCTGAACGGATATTTAAAAGGTTATGTGCCTCAATCATAGGGTAGTCTCTGCTAATAATGGATTAACTCTCTAATATTACATACCTTATGCACCTAGTTTTTCTATGTTTAAGTTCATCAAGATTAATCTCGCAACGAATAAGAGTACCGAATGTAAGTTCTCTAGCAATTCCAATTTCAGTTATTTGGTAAAAACTTCTTATATAACTTAACTCTAATATATGTAAAAGTTAGAGGTTTAAGCAAAAAAAATAGTATAAGAAACTTGAAAAAAAAATCTACCTACGAAAGTGAATACTGGATAAATCTTCCGTACATAAGATTAAAAATAATTTGGGAGATAATGGATCTCCCTGGATTAAACCTCTAGTGGAAAAATAAATTTCACCAGGCGATCCATTAACGAGAACAAAATAAGAGACAATAAAAATGCACATAAAAGTGAGATCACAAAATGCAGAAGAAAAACCCGTCAATCTCAAAATATGAATAATAAAATTCTACTCTAATCTATTGAAAGCTTTGGAGAGATCTATATTTAAAACCATATGACCAACTTTTTTTTACAAGTTTTCATAGTATGGAGAACTTCATGAGCCACAAGAATGTTGAGTGTAATTTGTCTTTTGGGTATAGATTGATTGTAAGAGATCAGCCGATCAAGATAAGGTTTTATTATATTTTCTATAATTTTTGCAATAAATTTATATAAAGAAGCACTCAGACTAATGGGAAGAAATTCACTCGGTGATATTGGAACATAAACTTTAGGGATTAATGAAATAAAAGTATGATTAATAGAAGAATCAAATTATTTATGCAAGAAAATATATTGGACCCTATGACTGAATCAGAACCAAAAAGGTCCGAGCGATGTTGATAAAAAGCTGGGGGAAAACCATCAGGTCTAGGTGCTCCCAAAGAATTCATCATAAGCAAATTAGATTTAACTTCATTTTCATAGGGAATTTGACAAAGTAAGTTATTTTCATCATCAGACATTAAAAGAATAAACATAGAATCGAAAATTGGATTTACATAATTATCAGAAGACATGCTAATATGCTTAAAATAAGTAGTAAGAAGACTCTACTAAGAGCTTGTTGACCCTTCAACCCACAAACCATATTTATCTTGTAACAAGTGTGGATCTTATTGATACGTCGTCTTTCAGAAGCATGTTGATAAAAAAAATTGAGTATTATGATCATAATCCTTAATATGAGGCTTTTTATTATACCGGGACTCAAGTTCATTGTACAAATTAGACAACCTAAATTTAGTATCCATACTAGCAGGATTTTTATATTCGATATAATAACATGCAAAAGATTAGATATGTTCCTAAAAATATTACCAAATTCAGATTTATTTCATATCTTAAGTAAGTGATGCAAAAGAGATATCGTAAAAAGAATATAACTATTATTAGAATGATTCTCATTAACAGAATTTCAGCTATAAAATAATTGCCAACATTTCATATATCTTTTAGGTCTAATAAGAATATCAGTAGAGTGAATAGTTTCCAACATAATAGGAGCATGATAAGAGACAACTTTAGTAAGATGAGAATTCCGAGAATTAGGAAAAAAACTCAAGTCATTTATGATTAACAAATACTTTATCTATTCTTTCCTATCTGATTACCAATTCTTTTATTTGTCCATGTAAAGGGCAATCCAGAAAAATTCAAGTCTACCATACCTAAATTCTGAATACAACTATAAACATATGAAAAACTACTAGTAGAAGCAGCATTTGCCTCATTCTTATTCAGATTGATGCAAAATAAAATTCATGTCACCCATAATAGCCCAAGGCATAGGCTTAGTTTGGTATCGTTGTGAGATTTATAAAAGCGCTTTTCTGTTGTATGTTGTTATGCTGTGCTATGTAAAAAAAATAATTGAGCGTTTGCTAAACTGTAAACTAAAAACTAGAGCTGGTTAAAAAAGTGGACAAATTGTGTATGGTAAAATATCAGCTTCAAAATTTGTTGTTGTAACAAATGACAAAAACAGAAATATCTTTCAAAATAGTTTTATTTTAAGGGATAATTGGTTTTTTGTACTCAGGTTTTGACCAGGTTTAGTGTTTGGTCTAACATTTGTCCAACGTTAGTGTTTGGTACCTGGACTAATGGTTGACCGTAGTTGACTAGGTTAAGTCTAATTTTAATTTAGTAAAATCATTAATTTTATGTTATTTCATTTGCACCGTTGATCTTAATGACATGTGGACGACCATATAAAATAATATCAACGGTCCATATGTCATTAAGATCAACGATTCAAATGAAATAAGATAAAATTAATGATTTTGCTAAATTAAAATTAGATAACCTAGTCAACTATGGTCAACCGTTAGTCCAGGTACCAAACACTAACATTGGACAAATATTAGACCAAACACTAAATCTGGTCAAAATCTGAGTACCAAAAACCAATTAACCCTTATTTTAATTTATTTTTAAAAGATAATAAAATATCTATATATTACACATATATTTGGTTCTTAATTAATTAATATTTATATATATATATATATATAATGCTTATTAATAATAATTGCTATTATTAGTGTTAAAAAGTATTATTTTGAACCATAGTTTTATTATTGACATAATTTTGAGAGAGAAAATCAAACTATAATTAGATAATTACTTAATATTTTCTCTTATTTTTATTATTGATATAGAATATTTTGACATTGAAAACAATAATTTTTACAGAATATATGATATATGATATGTAAAAATTGATTTTGAAAATTTTAAGAGTAATTTTTGTCATTTATATAAAAAATGGGGATAGAAAAGAAAAATCATGTATAAAAAATATGATGGGGCCATAACTTCTGCTTTTGAAACTTTTAAAAGCTCTTCTTCCCTAACATTTAAAAGCTGAGGAATTTTAGAAGTGTTTTGTATAAAAAATATTTTATAAATTTTTTACCAAACGCCAATATCAAAAAATATTATTGTAGATACATTTTAAAGTACTTTTTCAGAATTTTTTTTTATCAAAATCAACCATAAAATGATGAGTCATTATATATAAAAAGATCCCTTTTTATAATCCTAACAACATCGACTAAAGCACTATATATAAAAGAAATATTAACACAAGCACTATCTTTTATAATCTGAAATGAAAAACATTATCCTGAAATTTGATGAAAGAAGCAGAAATTCTAGTAAACTATACAATAATAATACCCCCAGATTTACCGACATATGGTGTGACCATCCAATCCTTAGTATGTAACTTAGATATGACATTTTCCATAACTAGAATTTTGTCTTTAGTTTCGGCAAGGAAAATGGCATTTAATTGATAAGTTTTAATAAGATAACTAAAAGTGATCTTGTTTAGGTTGAGATCTAAGGCCCTGCATATTTCAAAAGAGGAACTTGAGATCATGAATTGAATGACAAGTAAGAGTATCCATGAGAAAACACCAGAGAATAAGAGAAGGAACAAATTGAAGAAAAAAAAAAGGAAGCAGGCTATGATGACGATTAAAGGGAAGAAAACAGACAAATTCAGAGGTACTTGATGCTTGTCCATGCTGCTCGTTTACTTCAACTTATGTATCTCATACCTTGGCCAGGTGGTTTCCATATCTTTAGAATTCCCATTATCAGTAGCAATAGGTAACCGATTAGATATTTATGAAGTTGCTACTCTGAAGACTTCTAATTTAACCCTGATCCTGTGTTCAAGAGGTGATGTATATCAACAAGAACATGAGCTTTAAAAAACCCAACATTATCAATGGGTCCAACAAGAGTTAACACCACACCTACTTCCTCCGCCAAAATCTTATCCACATAACCTCTAGCAATTAAGTCTCCTGTTAAAGTAAAGCGAATCCGAAAAATCATGCACAGTAAAATCAAGCTGGTGAGGGGGAATATATTCCAGTAAAAACCGAAGAGAAAGAAGTTTACCATAAACTCAACTTGGATTGTGAAAAGAGCAGTAGCAAAATCACTAGCCAAAGAAAATAGAAAGATGAACACTTGAGGATCTCGAGTTTTCTGAACTACTACCTCCGTTTCAAGAAAAGAGTTACTATCATTTTTTCAAATTGGCCTGTTTTTAGGCTAAAATGAAAAAGTGATAGTAACACTTTTTCAGAAACGGAGGGAGTATTACTTTTTCCGCTGAAGCCCAAATAAGATTAATAACATAAGACATTTCATCAGTTCCGAGCCCACGAGGATTATCCTCCACCTTAATTTCTTTGAACAGTTTACCAAAAAGCCTCGAAAATTGTCCTCTCTGAATTGAAAGAAATGTTATATTCTCATAAATTCAAGATAATCCTGATAAACAATGGAATCAAAAGCAAAATTATCATGCATTAAGTCCGTAAGATGAGCTATATAAGCATTAATTGGTATATCAGACATTGTAAAAAAGGTAGGTTGACGAAAAAGAAATTGAGAAGGGTGAAAAGGGGGATAAAAGAGTGAAGAAAGATATATCACATAAAAGATAAGAAGAAATGAAAATTATTAGAATATATAGCACATACATACAAAAAGTCGATGTATAGAGAAAGACCGAAGCAACCGTACGATGAAGTGAAGACCAAGTCAAGGGACCGTGTAGTCAAGACACGTGAAGTGAAGACCAAGTCAAGTGACCGTGTAGTTAAAGCACGTGAAGTGAAGTGAAGACCAAATCAAAAGCTAATTCTAGAATATTATGAATTAATTGTATATTACCTAGTCAAAGATATTTAAGATATGTTATTATTTTTCTAGGTTTAATTCACTCTATAAATAGGAGTGTCATATGTAAATGTAATTATCTCAGAATGTTCTGATGATTAATAATATCATTCACCCTATGGGGTTTTGTCTATGGACGTAGGTCGAGTTGACTGAACCACGTTAAACATCATCTCCATTATGATTTTGGTATGTAAATTATTTTTTTATATATTTTTCTATCACTTTTATCATTAATAAATTTTATTGTTTATTAATATCAATGATATCCATCTTAGTTTTGATCTACATATTAAAATCTAAGATGGTATCAGAGCAAGGTTTCTCTTGATTTAATCGCTTCTGTAATTTATTTTTTATCGATATTCTTCTTCTATTGAATATTCATCGATTGAATTTGTTTTCGATATCAACAAATAAAATGTTCACCTATGTTTCCGGTGAACAAATATAGTGATATATCGCATCAGTGATTCAGGGTGCTTTTATATCTCTTCCATTATTTATTTAGAACATTACTGATTTGGATGAGTCATTCACAGACAATTAAATTATTATTCATATCATCTTTCGAGATTCACCAAAGATGTATTATTTTTGCACCAAAGGTGTATTATTCTGACTTAATTAATTAATATTTTTATCAGCAATATTCAATTGATTTAAATTTTTTCCATTCCTGGTAATATATATTTACTTCCCGAAAATATGCATCATCATATTTTCGAAGATCAATTCAAGATACTCACTCTTATCTCAAAGAGAATATCGGTCATTTTTTTTCCCTGGGTATATTATTTATTTCCGAATATACTTCACATATACAAACATAAATGATTTTCAAATAATTTGGATTTTCCAATATGATGTATTTATTTTCTTTTCAATATATTAAATGCCAAAGATGTTTTCTTATTATGGCATATCCGTCATTCTGTCGATCATAGAAATATTCTTTCAAAAGAATCTTACTTAAACGAATAATTTTATTAATTATCTTGCTGTCAAATCTTATGTTGCCATTTCGGCAATAATTTTGTTCGAGAAATTGTTTTATGACATCGTTATTTTTTGACATGGCTTTCCACTCCGGAAATTGTATCTAAAACTATTGTATTATTTTAATAAGGAATATTAATTTAATTCCGGATATATGATTGAATCTTCGGATATTCCAAAACTTCTGAAAATATCTGCATGTTACCGCATTTTCTCAAGATGCTTTCGATTTGGCCCTAAAATAAGCCAGACTTTCCTCAAAAATGTTACCATCTAGAGTAACCATGTATCATTTCCATAAATATATTCTTTTTTAGATTCGGTACTATCATTACCAACCAGTTAAATAATTTTTGATTTTATTTGATTTGGTAATCTTACTAATCAAAATTATTTTCAGAAATATTCATTCATTCCGAAAATATCATTCCATTTTCGAAAATATCTTATTACTTGTAAAAATGTTTTCATATCTTGGCAATTAATTCAAGATGCCTACTTATACTCTTGTCATTATACATCATTACTGCAATGACGTTCGAGTATATCAATATACTTATTCAAAGTTATTAAGTGTCTTTCTCTTTGAAAATTCGTTCAAATTGCTTCCGCTTTGCTTTAAAATTTAAATTTTGTTTTTCACATCAATCAGTGTTTTAATTTTCTTTTGACTTCATGTTTGATGTTGTTATTATTAAATTCTGTTCATTGTTGTTTTGGCAATTGTTTTCAGTTGAAGTGATGTAGATGATCAACTATACATCTACGACACCTTTAATTTTATCACTTTCTTCCAAAGTATGCAGGTGGATTTTTAATTTCATCGGATTTTATTCATATCCAATTCCTCTTTTTTATTTTTGTACATCCTATATGTGGGTTATTCAAGCTCATCTTAATCAAAATTAAAAAAAAAATTTAAAATTATTTCGATGTTCATTGATGTTATACTGTTAAAATGACAAAATATTTTTAACAGAGTATGGTGGTCGTCAACACTATACCACCCATAAATAATGTTCATGAGGACAACAGTTCTAGCAATTGATTAGTTAAGAGTGTCGTGGATGATCAATTATACATTCACTGGATGATCCCTTTTACATCCTTTCACAGAAGTGGCCTTTGTTAAGTTAAAATCTAATTCTATTTTCTCAAAGATTGATTTTGAACATGCAAATTAATCTATTTTATTTATTTTCTTGTTTGTTATGTAAAGAAGAATATTCAATTCCGAAAATATTTTTGAAACTCTTGGCAATTCTGACAAACAATCGATTCATCAATTATGGAAATATATCTGATTCTCAAAATATTTTACCATTTTTGGTTAGCTATTTTACTAAAAGCATTTTCAATATTTTTGAAAATCTATTACATTATTTTTTCCATTTTTATCTCGGAAAATTATTTGAATCAATTTAATGTATATTTTGGCAATTTATTTTGCCAAAAGAATCCAATGGGTGCGAATTCATTGTCTAACCAATTATATATTCTCAAAGATATTTCAATTTTGGAATATCTTGCATTCTTTTTTGAGAAGAACTTCAATTTCGTTTCAAACATATTCATCGTTTTGGAAATTATTGATATTTTGATAATCAATTTATATCCAGAACTATCTTTCATATTTCTGAAAATCAATCCCAATATTTTCCGGGATATTATTTGATATTATCATCATTCTTTGAATTTATCGTTTCATTAATTCTATGATATATTGATCATGTAAATTTTGCTGACAGCAAATCTTAAATTCTCCTTTTTTTGAGAATTTAACTCTGGAAATATTTTACATTTCTGGAAATATCTTACATTTTTGATAATGTAAAATATGTTTAGATCTCTGAAAATCAAGCCAGAGTACTTCCTTTTTATCATCATGCTATCCGGATATATTTTTATTCCGTGATTCTCGTCAATTTAATTGACCTTTCAATTAATGGTATGTGCAATATTTCCGCTTCACATCGTTTGTGATTCCATGTCCACAACCATAGTCACCATATCGAATTTAATACTTTCGTTTAATCATAAAGATTGTCTTTCTTTTCGCATCTCCATTTCAGTTGATGCTGATTTTATAATACTCGGCACCTGCGAAGACTATTTTGCTGTTTTCGTTTTATTCACGTACCAATGCAACCAAAGTTCAAGTCTCGTGGTTAGTATAATAGTTCCGCTCCACAATTGTTCAAGTTACATGGTGCATTCAAGTTTTTTAACAATTTTTAGCACGTGAAGTGTTCAATGTGAAGGGAAGTTTCACCAGGGTTCATACTTAGTTCAATGTAGTACTGCTCCGACCATCATTACAAAGTTAACTGATGCCGTTGGTTATTGATATATCATCAACGAAGTATTCGTACCTCATCGTTAAATGTTCAAGTTGCACGTTATGTTTCTCTACGTTATTGTAATTCCTCAAGTTGCACACTATGTTTCTCTACGTGTCCAACTTGAGTGTGTGTGTGGGGGGAGGGGGATTAGAATATATAGCATGTACATATAAGTAGTCGAGGTATAGAGAAAGACCGAGGCAACCGTAAGATGAAGTGAAGACCAACTCAAGTGACCGTGTAGTCAAGGCACGTGAAGTGAAGACCAAGTCAAGTGACTGTGTAGCCAAGGCACATGAAGTGAAGACCAAATCAAAGTTAATTCTATAATATTATTAATTAATTTCTAGATATATATTACCTAGTCAAAAATATTTAAGATATGATATTATCTTTCTAGGTTTAATTCACTCTATAAATAGGAGTGTCATATGTAAATGTTATTATCTCAGAATGTTCCGATGATCAATAATATCATTCATCCTACGGGGTTTTATCTGTGGACATAGGTCGAGTTAACCGAACCGCGTTAAGCATTATCTCCATTATGATTTTGGTATGTAGATTATTTATCTTTGTTTTATCTCTTTTATCATTGATAAATTTTATTGTTTCTTAATATTAATGATATCCATCTTAGTTTTGATCTACATATCAAAACTTAATAAAAATAATGAAGGTTGCAACATGGTTGATATATAAGAAGATTACATGTAATAGTGAAATAAAGATTAAAAGAAATGGTCAGTTGTATAGTTGAGTCAGACAGTAATGAGATGGATAAGAGGATTCAAGTTGGAAAAATTATCTTGAACCCACATTATAACTAATACAAAGGAATACCTTAGCGTACCCAGATGTATCTACTAAATTTTGCAGTTGATTACTTTGGAGCAGAAGGTATGGAACTTTGTCTTTTTTCGTTTGTCACCAAAGCAAGTAGGTGAGTGAGATCAGTTATATCATTCTGAATTATGATTCAGAGCCAAATCGAGCAAGAACATGGGAATCAGAGAACCACCCATCCAAACCATGAATACTACTTGAAGTAGTTGCAAATGAGCATCATCTTCAAACATCTTTCACACTGAAATAAAGAGTATGTTATATAAAGAAGAAGGAAAAAAATAAATAACAAAGTTAAAATAGATTAGAAAAAAAACAAGAAAACAAGAAATTTGTTATGTGAACATATAGATATAATCAGATAACAAATGAGGTAGTAAAGAATAATGATAGAAATATGAGAACAAAGTATATGATCATATCTAGAGCATAAATAAGACGAAGAAAAGAGGTTGAGATGATCCCGAGTTAATCTCCTAATTCACACAACCTCTCCATATGTATCCCGAGTTTATCTCCCTCGTTTGTTCCCTTATTTAGTATTATCTCCGTTTAAACAAAAGTGTTACTATCACTTTTTCATTTTGATCTATTTTTAAGCTAAAAATAAAAAAATAATAGTAACACTTTTGTTGAAACGAAGAGAATATTTGCCATCAACGACTCTTTTTTTTTTCATCTCGTGGGTGCTACAGAAATGATTTATCTGGTTGTGAATCGTCTTTCAAGATAATGTGAAGGATAATAGTCCCACATTGCTAATATCCCTATAATAAACTTAAAATATAATATGAAAGGGCCACTCCACTCATTGCCAATTGGTTTTGAGTTGGATGCTCGCAAACTTTAACATGGTATCAGAGCCAGATCCGTACGAGAGTAAGCCCAACGGCTACCCGTACATATAATGTTCACGTGCTAGAGGCCCACAGAGAGTGCCCTACACGTGAGGGGGCGTGTGAAGGATAATAGTCCCACATTGTTAATATCCCTATAATAAACTTAAAATATAATATGAAAGGGCCACTCCACTCATTGCCAATTGGTTTTGAGTTGGATGCCCGTAAACTTTAACAGATAAAACTCACAGTATATCATTCAAACTCGGAACGCATAATAACCAATCAGCTAGTCCCATTAAAAAAACTAATTTCCATGTGAAATCAAACTAATGTTAAAGGTAATGAATTTGTCATTTGCGCGTGCAAATGAGTTTTCTCTATGGTTTTCTAGGGAAAAAGATTCATCCAGTTCAGATCTAACCGTATCATTGTTATTATTCTTTCGTCCATCTAGGGATATCATTGATACCGTTGTTCGCTGCATTACATCATTCCTAAATTTTAGGGATTCAATAAATAAACTACTAGAAAAGTTACACCTATGAATCCGACAACCGATGAAAATAATTCAGAATCCTACTCTACTACCCAATGGGCATACTCAAAACTTTTAAACAACGGAAAATAACATGTGGCATCCACTTTGGTGCACCCAATGTACCTGGTGTTAGATGGCACCCACGTGCACTTACCTTAACAGGGAAAAATCTGGTTTTACTAAGCGACGGTAACATGTGATGTTTCTACAGAGTTTAATGAAAAGTTAAATAGAAAAAAAAAGACAATACGTTAGTTTTTCGATTAAGTTATGACAAAAATGCCCCAATCTGTTAGCAAAAATAAACAAAAATGTCCTAAAAATATGTAAAAAAATTTCAACTTAACCGAAAAACTAACAGATTGGGGTATTTTTGTTTATTTTTTTCGTCGAGGCAGAAATGAGACTTGACCCCCCAAATTGGGGCATTCTTATCATTATTCCTTAGATTAATTATTTTATTTTAATAGTAATAAAAAAAATTGATGACTTTTTACACTCTCAGATTAAGGTTTGAATAGGGGAAAGAAAAAAAAACTTAACTGAACATCGAGGTTTGGCTATGAAAAAAAAAACTTTGTATGATTTTTTTTATCTAAACCTTGGTGTTATCTTTGCATATGAAGGACAAATTAAAGTTTGGTTGGAAAAAAAAATTGACATACTAGGAAATTTTTTTTGACATACTAGGAACTTCAGTACTATTTTATGCATATGAATAAAAGATTGAGGTTCGACCAGACTTTTTGCTTTCGACCTACCCAATTTTAAAATTGTGTCACATAAAACTTTAATCTTCTAAAACGAATTTTAATAATATAATCTAAATATTAACCATCTAGTTAGTCTAGTAACATTAAGTTTTAACTCCTTATAACATCAAAGCTTCTTAGCTATTAACATAAATGTATGGACAAGGTCTTTGAAGTTACCTGACACTTATTTCGTCCCATCGAAGTATTTTCTAAAAAATCGTTCACACATAGGGTGCTTTGTTTCCACAACGAGACAACACAAGGGCATACACTACCATACTCGATGACTCCTTCACAATGTGAGGGAATAAATTCCAAACTACACGTGTTTATAAACTATTGGAGAAGTAACGAGTTACAATGAGACGAGAAACACTGAAACAAAGCCCTTTGAGAAGTAGTGAACATACATCTGAAAATTCGATAAGATTTGAACCTGACAACATTTTTGCATGATCGATACGTGGGTTGCGGGAAACAAAACACACTGCTCGAAACAGATAGCCTTGCTGACTGACTGACACCCAAGTTGCGGGAAAGCCTGACACAATAAAAGGAAATGATGAGCATCAATACATGAGAGACACGTATCAGCTTTATAGGTGGAGGAACAAAGAAAACTGAAGCGTGACAAATCATTTTCGAGGGCCACGTGTCAGACATGCTGTGACTCTAATAAGACCGCAATGTTCATCCAAATCCACAAACAAGAACTTGAACGCAAGTCCGTAAAAGAGTTACGGGACATCTAGTGAGAAACCTTGAGAAATAAGCCAAGCGCATGTTAAGTCTTACGGGAAGCACGATCAAGCCTTGCGTAAAATACAAATAAGTCTTGCGGGATTATACTTCATTTCAAAGAATGAATAAGAACAAATAGGTGGAAAGGTAAATTGGGGGGACCAATCAAATTGGTTATAAATACCAAGCTCATAGACAGGAAAAGGTGCTGGAAAATCTGGAGAAAATTGGGCATGACACATAGAATTAGAGCAAGAGTTTAGGTATGAGACTTGTGTAAATTTTAGTTCAATTGTTCCTTGATTAACATGCTTATGATTTTATAGTATATCATTCTTCTGTAACTTATGATGATGAATAATAAAAATGATATAAATCTTTAACACCCGTGGATGTAGACAATTTGATTGTCGAACCACGTTATATACCTGAGTCAATTCATTCCTTGTTTTGATTGATTATCATCTTCTAATGTTAATATGAGTAGATTTTATGATATGATATCAAATTTTACTATGTTTCAAATTTTATTGGTTGTGATCCAAAGACGCAAGATTTTTGGTAATCACAATTTGGCGCTAGAAACAGGGACGAGTAAAGAATTTATTCTACCTGTCCAAATTTTCATCTTTAAAACCTTGAATCTTGTTATATTAGAAAACTGTTTTACTTAAAAATACAATGATTCAAAGTGGTATTGCAAAAACTTTACATATAGTTTTACTCCGAATTAATCAGTTGGTGTTTATATAAAATTGGTTAATATGTTCATATACAATATTTCTGTATTTCATACTTCTTATATATATGTTGAATTTTCCAAGTTATTCTTCTAACCATGGATTTGAAAATTTGGCTCATTAATTTTCACCAAAAATTGTGTTACGTTTATCTAGTTTTTTATTTTTACGTCTAATTAATATTTGATTTTTAATAAAACAGTGAAATAAGTTTTGAACTAAATTTCCGAATTAGCTATTGATTTATCTGCACTTGAACTTATAAAACCTGACGTAAATTGAAAATTTATCTAGTTTATGTGTTATATGTCAAATTTTGGTTAAATATTTTTTATCAATCAAATTGCTTTATATATTTATTACGAATGTAAAAACCTTTTGAAACACATAACTTATTATCTGAACTCTTTTAGAATATTGGTAAAGAAACTCCTACAACAGCATAAGACTGAGCCAAAAAGAAATCACAATATCTCAAAAGGGATTACATAAATGGAAACAATGACACATAGAACCCTTTAAGATCAAGATGTTAATATAGAAAATTTGTGGAGTCAGGCAATAGAAATTTCTCAAGAAAGGGAAATGGTGGAAGAATAACAAGGGCAGCAACCCATGAATGATCAAGTACACAATTCTGAAAAATCAGACAACTAGTCAATCATCTGAAGAAATATCTCAAAATAGTGATGATCCCATTCATCAATTAATGAAAGAAATGAATGAGATGCGCAAGGTACATCAGATTTGCGTGGAAAAAATTTCACTTTTGACCCAAGAAAACCAAATGCTCAAACAAAAAGCCCAGCATGCTGCGGAATCACTTTTGAAGATGTGATAAAAGAACCCAGAAGAACACCGTTGGCACCACACCTTGCATATGCGTCAATACCGCAAAAGTGCAATCTTCCTATTTTCGAATGCTATGATGTGACCAAGGATCCAGCGATTCACCTGAAATACTACAACCGCATCATGGCCCGATGGGAACGAGATGATGTTGTTATGTGTCGGTATTTTCTATCAAGCTTGAAAGGGACAGCCTTAAAGTGGTATGATAACCTTCCGGAAGGTTCAGTGCATTCTTACGCACAATTGACCCGCAAGTTCATAGAGACATATATGTATAATAAACCCGCATACACAGGGATGGACAAGTTATTTTCCCTGGCATCTTGGACAGAGGAGACCATCCGAGACTACACGGATCGATGGCAGACGATCTGTCAAGCAGTAGGCGATGTAACTCCAGAAATTGCTATTAACTGCTGCAAATGGGGGATAGCCAACCGAGAAAGCCCACTTTTTGTTGTTATTCATGATAAAAATCCAAAAATCGAAGGGGACCTCAGGGATATTATTGAAAAATGTGCAAGATTGCAGGATATTCAAAAGCAACATCCGAGAATAATATCCCAGCATTAGAGGGATACCAACATGGAAAATGTTGTAGAACCATCAACGAGTTCCGGAAAGAGGGTCGCGGAAGAAAATCCCGACATTGAATCAAAACGAGGTATGACAGATAACAAAAGAAAAATATGCAAGGTTGCAGGATATTCAAAAGCAACATCCGAGAATAATATCCCAGCATCAGAGGGATACAAACATGGCAAATGTTGTAGAACCATCGACGAGTTCCGGAAAGAGGGTCGCGGAAGAAAATCCCTACATTGAATCAAAACGAGGTATGACAGATAACAAAAGAAAATTTATCCGCCAATTTGAGGCGAAAGTTTTCACTAAACTTAACACCCCTTAACCATAAATTTTAAATGCAATAAAGAACAGGCAAGAATTTCGTTGGCCATGGACAGAAGGAAAGCATCCTTCACACACATTGAATTCGAAGGAGTATTGTGAATTTCATTGCTATTAGGGCCACTCCACAAGCCGATGCAGAAATTTGAAGATGCTAGTTCAAAAATTGATTGATGCGGGGGAGCACAAAGAATTTATTTATTTGCCTGATCCCCCACCAAGGCACAATATGGGAAAAACTGTAAATATTCCGCATAATGATCAAACTATCTATAATTTCCTATTCCGAATCGGGTCAATCATCTATGAATGTAGATATTGATAAGAAACTGCATAAAAGGGTTTACAATCATGAAGTATTTAAAGTTACTGGAAGAGTAACTGAAACATGGGAAGAATTGATGGTTTCCCCGCTAACTTTTTCAGCGGACGAGGTTGATCAGGAGATTGAAACGCACAATGATCCGCTGGTGCTTACTCTTCCAATATCAGGATGGAATGTCAAGAAAAATCTTATGGATGGGGGCAGTTCTCTTAATGTATTATTTTATGACACCTTCCAGAAAATGGGATTAAAATATGATCAACTTACACCATCTTGCTACACAATCTATGGGTTTAATGGGATAACCTCAAAACCAAAAGGGGAAATTTTACTTGATGTTACGGCTGGACCGATCAATATCCAGACTAAATTCAGTTAGTGGAGGCTTCATCTCCATATAACGCCATCATTGGTAGACAATGGGTTCATCAGTTGAAATGGTAACTTCAACATATCACCAATACTTGTGATTCCTGACGCCGCAAGGGGGGATGGAGATAAAAGGAGATCAAAATGTAGCAAAATCTTGTATTCTTGCAGAAATCTGCATGAATGAAGAACGGTTACGGCAGCAACAAAATAGGAAAAAATAACGAAAGATGAAGGCTAAAGAAGAAGCCCTAAGCCAATATTTGATTAAGACTGCGGGAAGTGAGGTATAAAAAGAGATAACTAAAAATATTTCGATAGAGGAAAGCATTCCGAAAGTTGATGAGGGTAGTCTTCCAGCATAGAAATTAAAGGGGACTCCCACATTATTAGGAGCTCCCAAATCTACCTTTACAACAATTGAAGAAACTAAAAATATCAACATAGGAACAAAAGATTTCCCAAGAATGATTAAAATCAGAACACTGATGGAAGCGGAAAGGGAATTTGATTTGGTTACTCTACTTAGAGATTATATGGATATTTTTGCATGGAAGATGGAGGACATGCCGGGCATCGACCCAACCATTGTTCGACATCAGTTGCATATACATCCGGGTACTATACCTTTTCGGCAACGCATACGTAAGGTAGCACCCGAATATCATTTTTCAGTTGAAAAGGAGTTGAAAAAGCTCATGGATGCAGGGTTTATTCGAGAGGTGCGATACCCAACTTGGATTTCAAACATGTTGATTGTACCAAAAAATAATTACGGAGTAAGAATTTGCATAGACTTCACCAACTTAAACAAGGCATGCCCAAAGGATAGTTATCTGCTTCCCAGCATTGATCAGTTGGTGGACGCTGTTGAAGGACATGAAGCTTTATCCTTCATGGATGGGCATTCAGGGTATAATCAGATTGTTCTAGCTGAAGAAGACCAAGAACACACTGCATTTTTCACTCCACACGGTTTATACTGCTACACCAGAATGCCATTTGGGCTAAGAAATGCAGGAGCAACATATCAGCGGTTGGTAGACGCAATTTTTAAACCATGGATAGGCCGCACCCTTGAAGTCTATGTAGATTACATGTTGATAAGAGTAAACTCTCAAAGGATCATTTATAAGACTTAAGAGAAATATTTGAAGCTTTATGGAAATTCAGAATGAAAGTCAATCCAGATAAATGCATTTTTGGGGTTACGTCAGGAAATTTTTTGGGGTATTTGTTTACCAAAAAAGGGATTGAAGTTGATTTGGCAAAAATTCAGGCAATTGTTGATATGCCATCTCCAAAGAATGTTAAAGAAGTACAGAAATTAAATGGTTGTTTATCCGCACTCAGCAGATTCATTGCAAGATCATCGGAAAAATGTAAGCCCTTTTTTGACACCTTGAAAAAATAAATAAATTTGTATAGAACGAGAATTGTGAGAAAGCCTTCCAAAATATTAATGCTTATCTCGCCACATTACCTGCACTACAAAAGCCAGAACCTGAAGAAGTGTTTGCCTTGTACATAGCCGCAACAGAAGACGATGTAAGTGCAGTATTGGTATGAAAAAATGACAAATTAGAAAAACCAGTGTATTACATCAGCAAAACTCTTAACCTTGCAGAAAGAAACTATACCAAAGTTGAACAATTGATTTTAGCACTGGTTTTTGCTACCTAGAAATTACGCACATATTTTCTGACACATTATGTGCGGGTACCAAGCGAAGCTCCGCTAGAGTCTGTACTGAAGAATGTGGGAAAAGTAGGAAGAATAGCAAAATGGAATGCACAACTGGAACAGTTCCACATCTTATTTGAAATGCAAACTGCACAAAAGTCGCAAGTCCTGGCAGATTTCCTTACGGATTTACCATTAGATGATGATTTTGAAATCCAAGGTTTGCCCGGAATAGAAGATGATGATTTCCAAGATATTCTAAGTTCTGTAAATTCCGGCAAATGGGAAGTATTTGTTGATGGAGCACGAAATAAGGAAGGTGCAGGAATTGGAATTGTGATTACAACTCCTATGGGAGATCGAATGGTACATGCATTTCGACTTGAGTTCGGTGAACATACAAATAACATAGTGGAGTACGAGGCTGTGGTTCATGCTCTTCGACTTATCATTGAACTGGGGATAAGCGACGTGCGACTCACAAGTGACTCACAATTAATAATTCAGCAGGTTGAATTAAAGTATCAAGCGCTTGATGAAGATTTGATAGAATACAAGAATCTGGTGCAAAAGTTGGCGTCTCAAATTCCAAATATAATCTTTCGACATTTATCCAGAGATAAGAATCACCATGCCGATGCATTAGCATTTATTTCTTCAATGATAAAAGATCAGAATACATCAGCAGTTAAAATTGGGCGCATTTATGAACCGTCAATTAAGTTGTGGGCAGTCGAAAACTTGGAAGAAGTTGGGGAAGATATTCAAGATGCAGCTATTAAAGATGATACAAATTTTCCACAAAAATCATAAAATAAATTATCCGGAGAAGATTGGAGGATTTTAATACATCAATACTTGCAAGATGGGGTTTTGCCCGCAAATACTAAAGAGGCAAGGAAGGTGCAATCAAAATCTGTGAATTATCAGTTAGTGGATAAAATTTTGTACCGCAGATCCTTTTTGGGACCGTTACTTCGATGTTTATCACAAGAAGAAGGACAACGAATTTTCAAAGATATACATTATGGAGATGCGGGAAATCATAGTGGAAGACGATCACTTGAATTAAAAGCAAAAACGCAAGGATATTACTGGCCATTTATGCATAAAAATGCAGAAAATATGGTAAAAAGATGTGAAGAATTTCAGCGCTATGCAAAAAGAATCAAAGCTCCCGTAACCGAACTTAATTCCGTACTCAGCCCCTGGCCATTTGCAAAATAGGGGATAGACATTGTTGGGTCATTAGTGGAAGGTACTCAAAAAAGAAAATATTTGATTGTAGCCACAAACTATTTCACTAAATGGGTTGAGGCCAAAGCTCTTGCACATATTAGAGATGCAGATGTTTTCAAATTTTTATTTGAGAATATAATTTGTATATTATAATTCCGGTAGCCATAGTTTCGGATAATAGACAGCAATTACAAGGGAAAATATCGATATGCTTTTCGAAGCATTCAATATCCAAAAGAACAAGTCAACTATGCTCTATCCACAAAGCAATGGACAAGCCGAAGCAACAAATAAGACAATTGCCATGAATTTGAAGAAAACTCTCAATGGCCATCATAAACGATGGTGTGAACAGCTTCATAATACATTATGGGAATATAAAACAACAAGGAAAGAGTCCACTGGAGAGTCACCATTTCTTCTTACTTATGGAGCAAAAACAGTTATTCCAACGGAAGTCATTTTACCCACAACAAGAACGGAAGCATGTGAGAAAAACTTGAACTCAGACCTAATGCTTGAAAAGTTGGATGACTTAGAAGAAAGAAGAGAAGTTACACTTCAAAAATGGAAAATTACCAAAGAAGATTGGCAAGAGAATACGATAAAAAGTGAAGTTGTGGAACTTTGTGGAAGGACAATATGTTCTACAGCAAATCCCGGAATACCAAAGGGATAAAAAAGTAGGAAAGTTTGCACCTACATGGGGAGGACCGTACATTATACAAGATATTACGGGACAAGGATCATACCATTTGCAGAATATGAATGGATAAATCTTACGGTACCCTTGGAACGTGCAATATCTCAAACCATAATACCCATGACTAGCAATGCAATTATACAATAATTTGGCTTCATACTAGGTAAAGCAGCAGAATGTAATCTCTCTAGAAATTCCATGTAAATGTTTATGAATATATGACTATTGGATCTTTCGCTACAGAGAAACCTAACATGACATTAATTATTGTATCATGTACTCTCCAATTCAGGAAGAGCTCATAACTAGAAATGCAATTATACAATAATTTGGCTTCATACTAAATAAAGCAGCAAAATGTAATCTCTCTAGAAAGTCCATGTAAATGTTTATGAATATATGACTATTGGATCTTTCGTTACAGAAATGCCTAACATGACATTAATTATTATATCAGATACTCTCCATTTCAGGAGATGCTCTAGGGACCGCATCCTAATTTCCTCCTGTCCAAAGAGAAATTAGATATGCGCCGCAACCCTCAAAGTAACTCAAGGTACAAATTTTCCTTGCGGTTAATCAAGTCACATTCATTTAATGAACTAACAGTCGAAATATATATTCATAAATTGTTTTGCAGGGATAACAATACAAAGCAAAATGAGAGTCAAATACAATTTGGAAGTGAAGAAGAACTAAGCAACAACAAAGAAAACTAAGGTGTGGGAAGATCTGCTTCAAATGGAGGATTATCAGGGACATCTTTGCGCTTTTAAATCTTGGAAAATCCATCAGCTTGTATTTGGTTAAGAGTATTGTTGACTGCTTTTGCAATTAAAACTCGAGTTTCGGCTCTTAACCAAGAAACATAAGCTCTTCTGTTTTAAAGCTCTTTTTTGTACTGATTTACTTCGGCTTCCGAATTTTGGATTTTTGTTTTCCAAAATTTTATTTTCCCTCTCTCAGAAGATAAGTCCCGAACAAGGTTTTCATTTTTTTAGAGCTTCATATTTTAATTTGTCCTCAGCTCCTTTAACTTTAGAAGATAAAAGCTCAAGCTGAGTGTCCGCTTCATTAGCCTTGATGGAGGCAAGCTCTAGCTGAGTTTGTGTTTCATTAGATTTGATAGAAGCCAGCTCCAGTTGCTTGTTGAGTTTTTCCATCCTAGTATTTGCCGCACCAAGCTCTCCTTCAGCCTTAGCAGCTCTTGCGGCTGCATCTTTAAATTTTTCTTCAAAACATGAAACAGAAACAACAGGTTAATCAATGCGGGAATAATATTAAATTTCAAATATGCGACAAAATAGGATACCTCTTGCGAGGGATTCAAACTCTGTTAATTCGCGACCCGTTGTATCCTTAGTAACATCAAGAAAATTGTATTCTCCCGAAAGCTTATTATAATTGGCAGTGAGTTGTTGAAGATTTTGATGACACTGATTTAACTCTGCTTCATTATTCCACAATCGATTCAATTTAGATATACACCATGCTACTTCTTTGTGCAAACGAAAAATGTCGCTCTCCTGATGAAGAACAAAATCAGATAAATTACGAATTCTAACTTGAGCATCCGCAAGAGCTTTCCCTTTAGCATAAGTTTCCGAAGCTGAGTTATCTCTGTCTTTGATGATCTGAGTTATGTACGAAGAAATCTGAGAATTGTGATACGATCCGGAACCTTGTGCGGGCCCCCGTCAATTCCTTTGAGTTTCATTCTTGCGAACGTACTCCCCAGGCGGGATACTTAACGCGTTAGCTACAGCACTGCACGGGTCGATACGCACAGCGCCTAGTATCCATCGTTTACGAGAGAATCCCGCAAGGATATTCTGACGTTCTACACAAAGTTTGCGATTCTCTTCTTCCAATCTATCAGATCTTGCCCGTGCCTCAAGAACACAATCTTTAGTCCAAGATAAAGTAGCATCAAACTCCATTATCTTGCGGATTTTCTCCCCAAATAAAAGCCGATGCTGCGACTCTAATTCATTGTACTTCAATGTGACTGAATCATGACTATCAACAAGTTTGTTAAATCTTGTCTTGATCTCCATATTATCATTGTTAACTCTCACTACATGATCTCTCAACTGTGTATTTCTACGTCGCATCCTAGATTTAAGTTCAGAATCCCAGGCTGATCCCATGAAGTAGTTCAGAAAATAAGTAAAAACTTTAAGAAAAATTGACGAGATAGAAAGAATTAAAACTTGATTTTGAAGGTCAAGCAATTGTTGGCGAAGCATGTCATTTTCCCGATTCAAGCCTGTAGCTTCCTCTTCTAGAGTCCTAAATTGGAACTCCATCATTGTGGACCGCGCCTTGAAGAACTTATACGATGTATGTGCGGCGTTTTGACCTCGCGCAAGCTGCGGTTTACAAAATTAAAGTTATAAATAAAAGTAAAAATAAAGATAAATTAAAGGATATAAAAACAATAAGAATACCTGCAGAAGATCCTGTTGCGGGAAAGAATATACTTCTCCATCCGCGAGAGCAATTTTCTCCGCAAGAGAAGAAGGTTGACTTATGAAGAAGGTAGAATCGACAGGTTAACTTGGCCCCTTAGCCAGGCGTCCTTCACCATGTCATACGGGGCAGCCCGCATGCACTCCCGCAAATGCGAGACCGAAGGACTATCCGCTTCCATCGGTAAGGAATCACTTGGGACCGATAGAAGCTCTTTTGATATGAACCAACGAAAAGCTTCTTCTTCTTTAGCCAAGAGATCTGAACCGTCCATAATTCCTTTACCCTTACTCTTCTACGGGATCTCTTTATTTGGCTGCACTGCATCAACAACAGCCACACTCGCAACATTAACTATGGCAGGTCCAGTTTCTACCATAGTATTTACGGGCACACTACCCGCTGCACTAGTATCCGCAGATTCATCTGCTACTGCAGCATATGCACGCGCATCCTCTACTTCTGAAGTATTTTTAGGATCACCTTGGATAAGGCGATCCTCTTTGTCAGTTGAATCATCTTCCCTTGTGGCAGCCTCAAGTGGCTCATCAACGAATAAGGGAGATAATTGAGAAAGAAAGAAGGATCAGGAACGACAGTTTGATGCGAGAAATTAACCGCAGCATCTCAAATTTCTTCCACAACACCAACTTGTTCCGCAGACTCAAAATTTGTTATTTGAAGAGGTATGTTCTTCTCTTCTTCACGTCTCTTTCAAACGGAGCTTCCTTCACCTTTTGTGCTCTCATCATTTTGCGGCTATAAAAAAAAGAAATTTTAACCACCAGAGAGAAATTTTAACCATTAAGCATTATATAAAGTACGATATAAAAAGACAAAGAGAAACTTTACGTACCACAGTGACAAATGGAAAATTAAAACCAGTAAAATTTAGCCGCCAAGGGCAGTAACCGTCAAAACGTGTAAGAAGATTGTAGACCACATTATCTGGGACGAACTCGAAGACCCATGGACCCTCAATGACTAGAGGGGTGCGGTACCATTTAAAATCGTGATCCTTGCGGATTTTTTCCTTTAAAGGAACATGTGTCCCTGGAATGTATTTCAGCTTGGAATTATCAATTTCCGCTAGCAAGCGGAATCCCTCACCACCTTTGCGGCAATGTTGTCCGTATATGTGGCATGAAAGTTCTCGACTGTGTAATGTTTACGTTCCGTAGGGTTAGGAACGTAACATGTAAAATTGGTTCTTCCTTGGCTTCGCATACTACATTCGTCCAGCACGCACCACCAATTTCCATTATATTGAGTGATGGATCGAACTAAGCCATGTCGGGATTGGTTACGACTAGCGAGAACCTCAAATTGAAAAGGATTTTTGCTCTGGTACAAAGGAAGTTGTGTAGGCCTGTATCTAATGCTCCCACAGGAATTAATAGCTTGTTGTTGATGTAATCAAACCATTTCATCATTTCCATTGAAATTTCATCTTCAACCTGATCATAGAAGGAGACTTTGAATCGTCGAAGATGATGTTTCCTTTTGAATTCCTCAAGGTTCACTGACCTAAAGCTACAACTTTCATGAGACCGCTTGTTTTTAGGAGTAGGATTGCTGGACGCAACAGGAACACTTGCGGGATTTGTAGAGTCAGAAGGATGACCTTTCGACACAGGGTAGCGAGATGAATTCCTAATCAAAGGTTGATCATCCTGATGAGAAGCATTACCGGTGACTTTATCATCGTTTCTTCCAGCCATGATAAATTTTTATCTGCATAAAAAACCAGAAAAGATAAATACACCATGAACAAAAGTAAGAAGAACAAAAAGATGAAAGGTACAAGGCATAAGAACAACAAGATGAATGCATAATCAAAATGCCGACCAACAAACAATTTTTTGATCAAGAGAAAGAAAAAATCATAATAAAGTAATAAAACTTCAAAAAAAGGAATCGTCATCATTGTCATTCACTCCAGCAATAATAAAAACAGAAATAAGAACATCATCAGTATCATCATCATCACTGTTTACTCTAAAAGGATTCAGTATGAAATATGAACAAATACATGAAAGAAAAAGTCAAGAAGATTACCTGTAATGAAACTAAAGACAGAAAAGAATCAAATGATTGAGTGAACAGAAAAATTGATCCTGATGCAAAAGTTCTAGATCACAAAAGTTTGGGAGAATGAAAAGACGCTGAAGAATCTTTGAAAAGCTCAGAAGAATGAAAAGCATAAAAACTTTAAGAAGAAGAAGACAAATGATATAAAGAATAGAATGAGGGATATGGCTAACATTAAATAGGAGAAAGCTGAAACGGACGAACCGTCAAAAACTGAAAGAGGGAGAAACTTTATCAGAGATTTAATTACCTCGAAACCGCCAACTGACAAAAACATGGGAAAAGACGTTACTGCTAGCGAAAAAATTGGAAGAAAGTGAAACTAAGCATGGAAAGAGAAGTTATTGCAGGTGTGAAAATAAGAAAGGTAATAATTATTATTTTTCTTTCTAAATTTTTGCCATGTGTCAAAATTTAAAAGAAAAAAGGGGGCAAATTGTGAGGGAATAAATTCCAAACTACACGTGGTTCAAAAGCTATTGGAGAAGTAACGAGTTACGATAGGACGAGAAACACTAAAACAAAACCCTTTGAGAAGTACTGAACAGACATCTGAAAATTCGATAAGATTTGAATCTGACAGCATTGTTGCATGATCGACACGTGGGTTGCGGGAAACAAAACGCACTGCTCAAAACAGATAGCCTTGCTGACTGACTGACACCCAAGTTGCGGGAAAGCCGACACAATAAAAGGAAATGATAAGCATCGATACATGAGAGACACGTATCAGCTTTATAGGTTGCGGAACACAGAAAACTGAAGCGTGACAAATCACTTTCAAGGGCCACGTGTCAGACATGTTGTGACTCTAATAAGACCGTAATGTTCATCCAAATCCACAAACAACAACTTGAACGCAAGTCCGTAAAAGAGTTGCATGACATCTAGTGAGAAACCTTGAGAAATAAGCCAAGCGCATGCTAAGTCTTGCGGGAAGCACGATCAAGCCTTGTGGAAAATACAAATAAGTCTTGCGGGATTATACTTCATTTCAAAGAACGGATAAGAACAAATAGGTGGAAAGGTAAATTGGGGGGACCCCTCAAATTGGTTATAAATACCAAGCTCATAGAGAGGAAAAGGGGATGGAAAATCTGGAGAAAATTGGACATAAGGCATAGAATCATAGCAAGAGTTTAGGTATGAGAGTTGTGTAAATATTTAGTTCAATTGTTCCTTGATTAACATGATTATGATTTTATAGTATATCATTCTTCTGTAACTTATGATGATGAATAATAAAAATGATACAAATCTTTAACACACGTGGATGTAGACAATTTGATTGTCGAACCACGTTAAATACATGAGTCAATTCATTCCTTGTTTTGATTGATTATCATCTTTTAAATGTTAATATGAGTAGATTTTATGATATGATATCAAACTTTACTATGTTTTAAATTCTATTGGTTGTGATCCAAAGACGCAAGATTTTTGGTAATCACAAGAAGTTCAACAGATTTTGGCGAGAATCATGTTGGCAACATGTCCACTTCTTGGGGAAGCTCTTATACTTTCCCCCTAAAAGTAATGGCCTTGACAGATAGCAGGAACTCCATGGACTGGTAAGCAGAAGACATCATTGAGAATGCAACATACTTCTAGGCAGAGCCGTCTTATAGTTTTGGGATGCTCTAGACGAATTTAACGTACTGGTTTTTTTACAGGTTACTAAATTAGGAAAAAAAATAAAATTTTAATTTAAAAGAAGATAAATTTATATATATAAAATAAAATATGAATTCTCTCTGCGGCCGAGGGCCATCTAAATTTTTTTCAGTTTTTATGGTTAGATTTTAGATTACAAACTTATTATTTGATATAACATATACGAAAAATTAGTTATTTATTTCAAGAATAAAAATATTAATAACACTTATAATTGTTACAAAATGCTTAGTAACGCTTATAAATGTATAACTATCTATTATATAGCTTTGTAACATTTATAAAGTTACAATTGACTATTAACAAAAAAAAAATATTTTGGGCCCCCAACATTTGGGGCGGTAGGCAGTCGTCTAGACCGCTTCCCCTCTAAGATGGCCCTGCTTCTAGGGATAAGATATTTTGAAAACCATACAATAAAAATAAAACACTTAGGGACCTAGTAGTAATTTTATGAATTTCTTATATAATTCACGATCCGTCCATATTATTTGTACGTCCCAATTTAGTTTTGTGAATTTTTCAGCTTAAAACGAATTATATGCATATTTACGAAATACCCGAAATATACAACCCCTATAATACTTTTTACGTCATCACCAGATTACCGTTCTTTATCACATTTTTTACTTTTAAAATCTTACATAACCAATTTAAGCCCTATACCACCAACATACATATTATTTGCTGATTATATTGCATATATATCATATGTATAGTTCATTTAAATCATAATATCATAGTACTCAAGGCGAGATTATGTTAAAAGTAATTTTTTTAGAGGTTATGGTGAATTTTGTATGTCGAATTCGTATCTCTAAAACAAATTATACACATACATATACCGTTACAGATTATCTCTTAATCAAAAATCATTGGCCGAATAGTGGACTGGATTTACATTCAACCAAAACGAATAATATTCGTACACTTGTCGTCCGAACATTACCCTACCCCAATTGCTAACTAGGCTTAGGGATGAAATGCGGAGTGCAAATTTGTGCACTTCCTCAAAACCAAAGCGCATTCTCCGCCTCTTCATTGGTTGTTCAATTGGTTAATATTTAAATATACTTTACTTTTTAATTTATTAAATGCATTAGAAACACTAGTAGTAATCCCTCCTACACAACTGGATCGATGGAAATTATTGGTTTGGTGTGGCGGGGCGCGTCGGCCAAATGCTTTTGAATGTCTTCAAAAAGTTTTTGATTAATATGATTATTTTTATGAGTATGAAAATTTGATATCCTTTGATAATCTCACTATGGTATATGTGTGCAGTGTAAAAAGACTTAGATATCGTGAAAGTATGAACCGAATTTTAAGTTACATGCCAACGAATTTTTTAGTTAGAAATACTTAACCACAATGGAATCTCAAATCGAGATGCATATGTATATGCCATACCCCCTTGACAATGACAACTAAAAGCATTAACCAAATTTTTATACATTGTCAATATTCAAATTTTTGTTGGAATTGTAGTCAAGTTGGAAAAAGTTTTCAAACATTGCTAAATGATCAATCACCAGGCATGAGAATTACAAAAGACCTAATTTATTTTAATTGTTTGCGTATAGTGTAAATTGAAATGAGAAACAAAAAACACGCTTAATTACTACTCACAGAGTCCAGGTTTTTACCGTAGGTACCTTCCAGTGAAATGGGATTTGGCCCACACCTACCCCGTACCGTAGGTATCTAATGCATAACAAATGTGTAAGCTTTCCATTCACCAAAGAACCATACATCCCTAAGGAATTCAGTATGGCCATCCCTTTTTAATAATTTCGTCAGTCTTCAATAATTTTTCTTTTGGACCCTTGAAGGGAACCACTAGGCCACATTATTGTTAAACTTTACTGCAAGAATAAGTTTCCCATTTTCCCATTTTAGAAGGTTTCTACAGAGCTTAATTTTTTTGAATTATATTTATATTTTTCAAGTTGATAAGTGATTTTTGCTCATGTCAATATTACAATTGCTCCCACTCCATATCATTAGAATCGTGCAACGATTTTAATAAAACTCATGTTAGCATATCAGACATCATAGCACACTCATTAATCTCAATTTCAGGGACATGTGCAAGCATTTTTGCCACACAATAGCAGTTTTATGATTTCTCTTTTCAATGTTTGATACGTTGTAATCAAACATGGGTCTTTTCTTACTATGATCCTATGTGATCAGTAGAAAATACATATGACAAAACACTACAAAATCTTATGGGACAACTACAAAATAAATATATGATTAGAACCCATATGAAGAATACTTAGTTGACAAATAAAAATTCATATGACAAACAAATTACCGAAACAAAATTCAGACAAAAAAAAACACTGAAATAACTAAACCAATTTTTAGGATGATAGAGAGGTATCCCTAAGTAAGGAATCCAGTAATTTACTGAAAAATTATTCAAAAGATTTGGGTGCATTTTCAGTGATTAGCTATCATGACATTTGATATACATATATTGTATAGTCTAAAATAACCAAATATAAATATGTGTGCATCCAACTATTTTTCTTTGTTATGAATACGTATACATTATGAAGGTTGCAGGACACTTGGCTTGCAGCGTCATCTGCTTTGACATTATTATTCTGCACATTGGAGAAAAGTAAATGATGTCAAAGTATTGTAATATAACTCTTTAGATGATACATTTCAGGATAGTAAAGAAACTCAAGTCCAGTGTAATAATTATGTTGATCAATACTAAAGATATCCATAAACATAAATTTGGCACATACTATAATTCATAAACTGTAGCAAGGTAAAAAGAAATTTTTTAGACAGATCCATAAAGACCTTAAAGAAAAGTGAAAATAAAATAAAAAAGGAAATATTTACAATTGTGACATCGCCAAATAGGTTTTCAGAATTGATCATGAATGCTCTTGGCCAATTTGGCCCAGAATCTCGTAAACGGTATTAATTAGAATCAGACATCAAATCTGACCCTAAATTAATGTTGACTTTATCTTACATGATGTTACAATACTGCTCATATATACTATCACCTTATATTATATTGCTTGATACTAAAAATTCAACATCTTCTTGTTGGTTGTAAGGTGTGGCATTGATTTCAAAATGCAGTAATAATTGACTATTTCCAGCAGATATGGTTGTTTGAAACTAAATGAGAAGAGTCAAAGTACAGAAAACAAACCAGTAGTAAGAATGTAGCCATGTTATTGAATCCTTTCTCCAGGATACAAATAAGAATTGTGATAATCAAATTCACATCTGCAAACTTCAACGATACAGCCTCTTACATCAATCATTTACTCGTATCCTATTATACAAATCAAAATGCATTCATTTGAGTCGAATGAGACAAGTATCTAATTGTGGATGACACATACAAATATCTAGTCTGTAACCCGTGCTATGTATCAGTTTCGTTGGGAATTGTTGATTTGGTGTAGCGAGTCTTTTCCCCACACCAGATACATTTCAATATCTTTTTCAAAATATCATCTAACAATATGGGTTCAAAATTTAATCGTAGTAATGGTCACAGTAATGAAAGAGACCATACTTATAAAGGGATATAAAAATGTCTTGATTTTGATGAAAATATAAGTACAATCAAATTCGTTTAGTTCATAATCGCCACATCTTATTTTATTTTTTATTTGATAAAGTTTGACACCAAAGTGTCAAAGGATAATATTATGTTTAAAGAGTAATAAGTTAAAAAACAAAGAAAATACTCTACCTTATATATAATTTCTATTCATATATAAGTAAACATTTCATCGTCTTCTTCATCAGTTTCAACCAATGGTGGCATATCATATTCTCGTCGATTTCACCGTCATGTTCATCCAACACAATCAGCTATGGAATTTTATCGTCGCTCTCTATACTCTCGTGTTTTCTTTTGTTTAACATGTTTTTCTTAGATGGTATTTGGAGCTGGTTTCAGTCAGGAATAAATATTGCATCTCTACTTTGGTTTTTGTGGAGACTTTATGTTGGAAATCTATATGGATTCACGGACTGTTCTCTGTCTGTGTTTATATCCTGCACGATTTTTATGTTTATTGGGTTCTTGAATTTTGCATTACATTGTTAATTTAAAACAAAAATGACATGTAATTACCTTAATTATTGGTCTTATATAATAGATATGCTCTTATAAATCACTATTATAATCAAATACATCATGTGCCGTTATACTTAGATAGATGAAGTTCTTCAAGTACGAAACCAAAGACCAATGACTTATGCGCTGCAAGTAATATTTATTCTATAAAATACGCTCGGTTCTCCTGCAAATCAAACACATTCTCTAAGAGGTTGTACTTGTTATTATAAGTTATACTTATTTAATACATTAGCGTTTACCTTTACATCCATCGTTGGTATTACCATCATTTATGTTACTCTAATGTTATCTACAATCATTTTAGTCATTTCTCCAATTATTGTGACCATACCACTATTGTGATCGTCGTGTACTATTATTTGGAGTATGTATTTGTCACAAAGCGTATGTTAGTTTTATAACGTAATTTTTTTATAACATGCAATAAAAAAAGACAGCTGATTTCTATCATCTAAACTTTCCACTTTCCTTTGACGTCATTCTTATATGGAGTCTTCATATGTTCTTTATTATCACCGGGATGAGGCGGGGATTCGCCCCGTACCCGTCTAAAAGGGAGACTCAAATAACAACTACAGTGTATAGTCAAAACACCAATGATCATTTAGTAATTAACAATGGGAACGTAAATTCACCGATTACTATTCAAAGTATTGAAGACTAAAAAATCGTCTTAAAAAACTACTTTTAAAAAATAAGCACTTCTTTTCATATAATCTCCAAGTGATGGTAGGTTGTAAATGGATTTTCTGATGTAGTGCAATAAAATTAAAATAAATTCAAAATATAAATATCATTGGCATTTGCTACATACTGATTCAGATGAGAACTGTTATAACACTTACCTCTACTTGTGCTTAAGTCTTTAATTTTTTATTGAAATTTATGTATTCAAGAACGAACATTTTCCTCCATCTGTAAGCCCTGCATATGATCTATATTCTATACCACTATGTACATATTTCTTAGTTACTTCATTAAAGTTTTAGACTTCATCCTCCACTTCATTATCATTCTCATCTAATTCGACCAATGAAGACATGTTTGTTAATTTTTTTCACCAAGTCTTTCTTAGCCGGTATCTGAAGTTATTCTTTGTGTAAGAGTAGATGTTGTTTCTACACTCTGGTTTTTTCCATATATATTATTGTTATACTTTCCGAAATTGTATTATAATTTTGTGTGTTATAGGTTAGGAGTTGGGTATCTGTGTATTATAGGTGGATACTCAAACGTGATTCCATTGAATTAGTTTATGAGTACCCGTGAATTACAGTATTAAATACAACCAAAAAAACAAAAGACAACAATATTGAGAATAACTTTGAAAGCTAAAGTATAAATCACGTAAAATAAAATGACATTTTCATGTATTTTATCTTCTTATATAGTCATCATCAGACCAATATTATATGATCATTCTTACTTATTACTAACAAAATCAATGATACAATCACTAAATGTATATGATTTCCTCCATTATCTTGTCTTAAAGCAATACTTTTTTGCAATAGGAATAATTCATACACATTCAAATCTTTCAAAATCCAACAAACATCTAAAACTTATAGGATTCGATAAACCAGTAAAGTTAATATTTAGTTCACTCACAGTGAACACAACAAAGTAAATAAAAATAACAAAACCAAGAGAAGATTGTCATTTATATAGTACAAACTTTTGTCTAACCAATCAAAATAACTCCTCTACATGCAGTATGAATAACGCGTCGACTTTTATCAATAAAGTTTTTTTTTAATTGTTATCATGGTATCGATATCTTCACCATGATTGCACATATATTGCACCATAGTTTATCTTTCATGTACACGTGTTTTATTTTGCATGTTGGGCATGCCTTGTAGTACTATTGATATCCTGGTAGAAATCCAATTATTAATCCCTTAACCGTGAAGGTTGCGCCATGTATTACGTAAATAATTTTAAGATATTTTTTAAATACGAAAAGGGATCAAAACTTAATTAATTATCAAATATCACCATTTTTTTTCTTTATCATGTAATAATTCGAATGCTTTAAAAATTGTGTGTGATTTTCAAACATCAATTCTTCTCTTGTTTGGTTTGAAATTTTCGAAACACTGAGTTCCTCCAATGGTATATATTTCATAATGTCCTTTTATTAAAACCAAACTTATTAACATCCATTACATATATCAATTAGCTAATTTAAGTACATATTTTTATAACTTAAATTTGTATGTAATCCTCCACCTCTGGTATGATGAGATCTATGTATATGCTTATAGCTTTATTGGATTATAAAAAGACTTCTCCTATAATCATTCATATTTTCTAGATTCAGTTTAAATCTTCAACTTATTTTTTTAATATACTGTAATGAGTCTTGAATGCTAACCGTACCTTGAAATCCTTAATCACTCGTTGAAGTTATTATTACTACATGACTAACCCCGTTGTTTTCTAGCATCGAACTACTTAGATGGGTGGTTAAATTCTCACATATGTTTATTCTGGAAAAAATCTCATCGATGTTCTCTAGCAACACATCACGTGATGCTGCATCGGTTTCGTTTTTTTTTTACGCTTCATCTGGCTTCTTAAAAGACCTCTCAAAACTCCTACAACATTTATGAAAAAACAATCACTTTCTTAGATATTTTTATCATAAATATATATAAGATAGTTTTTGGAATTGCACATAGTGAAGGCTGATTTTTCAGGTTAATATCCTTACAATGAAGATCATCACATAACCAAAATATGGGGAAAAATGTTGAGATCTGCTAAGAACTTCCACCATTATTACTTTTATTTGTAATTATTTTCTTGTAATATTAATAACCGTTGGGAGTTTAGTTGGTCTAACTAAATTCAACAATATTAATAGTTATTGTTCATGTGTCGAGGTAACCATCAATGTAATTTTTTACTTCCTTATTATATTTATCTTGCAGTTTTGCGGTGGATCCATTAATGACCACATAAATTTAATAAGTTTATTATACTGATTAGAAAGAATGAAATTAGAAAGATGCAGCTGAAGTAAGTATTGAATTCCTGTCAGAGTTAAGAGTCGTGACAGTATATTTCTAATTATTTTTATAGGCACAATTCTTGCGGTCAATGGAAGGGTTGTGTGTACTTCTAAAAATGGACATACAAAAAGATTATAAATCACTAATATATATTTAATGAAATAAATTCTGAAATTAACCTTTCATAGCACTACGAAGGTTTTTTTATCACTTTCGTTTAAAAACATAACCATTTATTTAGACATCATCTTCAGTGGTTAAAAGTATAACAGTACATTAGAGCTAGTTAAAGACTTTTGGGAAAACATAGTCTTGTGTATACTGTATACACACTTCACTATATCTAAATTATGGAGAGAAAAAAAACAAAGAACAATTGAACAAATACACTTCACACCTGCAAATTTATAACGGTACGGTATAGGTATCGTCCCACCTTTTGTTTTTCTCTCATACACCTTTTTTTTGTTTAATATGTTCAGCAAATAATGACAGGGCTCCATATTGAGATCTCCAAATGACAGGTGAGGGTAATTGATCTTTGCAACAGAGTATATATGATCCACAATTGTCTTTATGTTAGACTTTTTTATTGTAATATGGTAATCAATTGTCAGTCCTGAAGATAGTTAGTAATGTTTGTTCTACCGCTTCGCTCCCGTTTTTATGTATTCCTCAATCAAGCCAAATAAATATATTGAAATAAATTTTGATTATTTACCCGTAATTTTTTGAGAGTTGTATTTCTACCTTCTCTAATATGATAAGATGTTTTGCCGTGCACTTCAATATCCTTCTTACCTCATAGTTGCCGTGCACTTCAATATCCTTCTTACCTCATAGTCATACTCTTCAAAAATAACAGTCCTCGTACGGTCATCAACCCTCAGCCGAATCTTGATTGTGAAATAACATCTTATTGTTGGTTTAGTTGTTGTATACTTAGATATTAAGTGTCACGTATACTAGGTATAGATTTACCTGGGTATGGGTTTTTGAACCTGAAATTCACAAACTGTGCACCATAAGTAATCATCAGATGTACCTAAAATACAAATCCATGCCGTTAGATTTTAACTATATACTTTTTCTTTTGAAATTTCCCTAGAGAGAAAGTGGGATATGCAGTTGTCTATCTTTCCTAAGTTAAAGCGGATGCTTGTTTTTTATTTATTTTTTTAATTTTAGAACTGGATGTAGCAAATAACCATTGTGATGAAAACGAAAAAATCATGGTTATCCTTCTCAAAACCGTACAGCCGCAAAGGGACTTGCTATTGAGAAAACGATGATTAGCATAATGTGGTTAGAGTAGACAAAAACAAATATATTAGGTTATACAGATTATGATACCTCTTCAAACTTTTCAAAATTTTGTGTATCCAACTTATCACATTATTATCTACATGAACACAACCTCCATATGGTACGCTTCTGCATATATCTTTGCTGAAGAGCTTACCAAATCAACATGCAAAAACCATTTGATTTGTGGACATGTCAATAACCTGATAGATATATAAAAAATAATTAGAGATGGTTCTCGTAAGAAAGTGAAAAAAAGTGAGTAGCGCAAACTAATTTCTTAGAATCAATCAGAGAATGACATACATTTTACATACAACTTGATAACAAATAAAGAGGAAGTCTGCAGACACTCAAAATCATAACGCAACATCATAGCCAAAGAAGATTATGAGTATAATAACATTAACAAAACTGTTGATCCCATAATATTTACTTAGGTCATCACTTGAATGGAGAACAAATATCACAGATTCATTGAAAATCAATGCTACAATTTTCTGATTTTGTGGATCTACACCATAAAGTAAAATAGGATGGTTAAGATAAAAAAACACCCATAAATAACAAAAATATCAAGATTAATTACATTACCTCTAATAAAACCGATATCAGTACTCATGAGATCTGACTATTGATCACACATACATGTAAAACCAAAAATTCGTATACAAACTAATTCACTATAAATAAAAAATAACAAAACACCAAAACCCTATATCAAAAGATTAGTTTTATCACCTCATCCATACAAAGCACCCATGCAGCTTGATTTATCACTCATATACTGAGAAGAGGTACCATCAAACAACTGCAAAAGAAATATCACCATCAACCATAAAAAAAATAGGTATCAAAATCCGTTATTGCTAAAAAAAAATTGAGAAGAAAAAAGCAAAATCATAGCAAATAAAAAACAACACGAAAACGATGAGATTTTACCTTAGTTCGAGTGCTTTATATGGGGAGCATCCAATCCCAGAAATTCCCAAAAAAAAAAAAATCGGTTTTGGGTAAAAAAATCCTAGTCTAGGAAACTACTTACACCATAAAAGTTATAAATTTTTTATATTTTTGGATAACCATATTATTTTATAAGAAGAGGTTGAAACTATATTTAAAGTAATTAAAAATATTTATAAATCTGGAAAAAAAAATGAAAAGAATATTTTTAGCAGTTCTTAGATTTGTTAGAATATATCGAAGAAAATATTATAAAGTATCTCGATCTTAATATTATTGAAAAAAATTTATACTTTTTATAATATTAAGTGTTTATTAAAGAAAAAAATAAGATAAAAAAGGTTAAACCTATAATTAATTGAAAATACTAATGTGAAAAATATTGGGAAATAAATTGAAAAAATTTCGAATAAATATTTCCATCTAGTCATGACTTTATTTTTATTTATAAATTTTGAAATTCTAATCTTAGTAGCTTACGTATTACAAATCCAACAGTGGATTTTATGAAAACCATGTAAACGTGGTGTAAAAGTTCTTATAAAATCTCAAACAATCGGGAGTAAGGGTTTCGTCGACCAACCAACACAAAGGAAACGTAAATGCTACCGTCGAATGTGGAGCCAGAGATCGAATGTGTTTCATTAAAATTCAATAACCACGAAATATAAAGGAGACAAACCGTTTTCAACCAATCAAATGCCAAAATTTCATCGACCGCTTATTAGAAGAGGAGGTGTGTGCCGTGGATTTCTTGTATGTTGTCGATAAAAGATGATACAAATACAGGCCTACAGGGGTTTTGAGGAGACATAAAAAACTAAACAACTAAAACAGCCAGCGAAGTGTACACCCTGGTTTTGAGGGGTGCAAAAATTTATAGTACGAAATGTGACCCGTTCGCTTTGCTCTGAGCTTTCAAATAATCAACAGGCAAAAATTCACCACCATTGCTCTAATTGTTATCCGTGACGCAAATTGATAACAAGATTGTTTTCTCTTCCCCCACACTGATTATTGTTTTTCTTTCCTCCCTGAGGCCCAACTTTTCTTTCATATTCATATTAAACTTATACTCTAGCACCTAAACAACATATAAGCCTTAGGAAAACAAAACAAAAAAAAACTTCGATATAAGGCAACAGTTAGGTTAGTAAGAGATTACACATCTTTGTTCAATTATTTTCTAGCTATGTAAGCAGCATATTTCTGGAAGTATATGTATCAGCATTCAGCAAAAGGGCATACATATTGGAGAGAATAATATATCATATGATCTGATAAACATAAGCCAGATAGTAAGTCAATCTGTCAATCTTGGATATAGAAAGGTGTTGAGAGGTTATCCATCACAGAGAACTGCATATTCTCTGATGGTTTCCAATGTCGCTTCCGTTGATTGATAAACCAATTGTTAATTTGTTTCTGATCCAAGTTTGTTGCTTCAGCCAACGCAATTTTATCCGCTTCCTACAATGATAACAACATGAAATCAAAATCAACAACAAATATATGGTTGAAAACCAAAAAATGTAGTGTTTTACCGTGGGATATGGCCATCTATTGTGAATGTCCCACCAGTTAAGTAGTGTTTGTCTAGCTTCTTTAGGCAGTTTCCCCTTTTTCTTTTTCTTTGAAAACTCTTGTTTCAGACTACTAATATATCCACTGTATTTCCGTAAGAGCTTATCCTTAAGATCTCGATCTTCCACCCTATCTGTTGTTTGATGCACGATCTGATTGTTATGATGATGAATTTCCATCTCCCCTCCACTCATTTCATCTTCAGATGATCCACCTCCTCCAGCTTCATGGTTTGCATATACAAATTCATGAAAAATCCAAAGTTACACACATGAGCCAAAAATGTGAATATTATGGATATAATACATGAGCCAATTGGGGAGGCGGGAATACATTGAAGGGATAAAATCCTAGACATATGACAATTTTATTAACACTTACTGCATTTCTCAATTTTTCTAAACTGGTTCTATTTCAGTTTGGATTTCCACATACCCTATTCTCAATCAAACAATAAAAATAAAATCCACTCCTACTGGACGAAAAAAAATAATCAAGTGAAGTGACTGGGATTGGGGATGTTCAAATGGCCAATTTTCAAGTTATCTAGGGAGAGAGTAAAAATGTCGGAAACAAGTGGGATTATTGTTAGGTCTGATCAGTAGTCAGTAGGTACTACCACTGTAGATGCAGCAGTAATGCATGAGCTAGTGACAAGACATGACATTGCGGCTATTAAAGTCACAAAATCTAGACATCACTATGCAAAATAAAGAGATATTTAACCCGTAATGCACGCATCCGAAATAAGAACCTGATTCTGCTCACTAATCAAAATATTTTTTACTTACTTGGTGGGTCCTACACTTACATCCCATATTACTTACACTAGAGGTGGACAAAACAAAGGGTTTGAAAGGTGTACCACCGATCAATAAATCCCAATGAATCCAACTATCCGTGGCTTCTTTAAAAAGACCATCCCTCCTGATCCTACGGTGATGGAGCATTTGTCCACATTTGATACACCTATTTGGTCCACCTCTAGCAAGATCGTTACGACAAAGATATCTTCTGCCATTCAAATATCTTATCTCCCGGAAAACTTTATAGATTCTAAAATCTAAACCATAGGACTAGAGGCTAGAACCTACATTTTAAAGCCACAACATTTGTTGAGTAAAGGTAGTCTATAGCTGCATAGCCCCAAATAATCATCTGTATATTTTTTTTCCTTACAAATTGCCTATAGCCCTAAAAATCAGCTCGACTGACCTTCACATCCAACAAATGGTATAGGCAAATGAACTTTCAGTTATCATGTAATAAGATCCGCGAAGGGAATAATGGGTGTGGGAATGCTTCCCAAGGACCAATAGGGGGGGACACAGGGGTGCATTTTCTCGGTGTAAGATATCCGGTAGATATGTAGCATTTACATAAGATTAGTATGTGTGTTTCAAGTCTAGTTAAAGAATTTCCATAAAAATAAATAAATTAAGGAAACTATGAAAGTACTCTTCCAAATATGTTTAGCTATCTAGAAGAGAACACATAAGCAATCCTAGAATATGGCATAAAGCAAGACGACATGTGATAGACACATTTTAGTGTCTAAATTGCACCTTAATTTCTAGTGAGTTAGTATTCGATTTTGTGTCTATTACGTGTTTTTATGCTTTCGTAGATACATTAGAAGAAAGATTTGTGGAAAAATTGGCTCAAAATGTGTTAAAGGCATCCGGGAAAATGGATCAAGGTACCCACACTTTGGATTGGGGCACCCTTGGATCGGGCTGAGCTGGATCGGGTCAACCCAGCGGGTCAACCAGGCGAGTCAACCTAGCGAACCAGGCGAGTCAACCCAGGATCGGCCGATCCAACTCATCGGGATTCAACTGAATCAACTGCACACTTTGAATTCATGTGAGAAACAAGTTTCTTTTGCTTCTAGATTGTTCCAAATGTTAATAGTTATCTCACGCAAGTCATAAACATCAAAAGATCCCGTGAAATCAGCTCGGAAATCATATATTTGACCGGAATCATGATTCGATTAAGATTGAGATTTGTGGGTTGTTTTACAGAGTTCTATTAGGTTTAGAACTCTCTCTAGGGTTTCTACTACCTATATAAACCAAGAGAAGCCAAGAAAAACGAGGACTAAACCCTAGAGATCGATTCAGAGCAATTCCGATGGAGTTCCGGCACCGCCGGTCACCTGCTGGTGCATCGCCGGCACTGTTCTTCATCAGCCTTCATCGGAGAAGAAAGAGCAGCAACATCTTTAATCGTTGCTGTTCCACTGATACAGCTCTGCTCCTGTTGCCTTAGAATTTGAATACTCCTGTTGCTTAAAGCTTTCTGTTACAGCTGAACCCTGTTCTGTAACATTTATAAACATCTCTGTTCAGCTGTTACACCATTATTCAACTTTGTAATTGATATTTTGAGCAATAAAGAGATCTTTTGAGCAAGTTTTCTTCACCATGGGCTAAGTTTATTTACTGGGATGATGGATAAGGTAATTTTCTCAATTTTATATGATTTAATTATTTTCTAATAATTATTTATAATTCTTTTGTTATTAGAATTGCATAGTTTTAAATAATGAAAACGATTTTCTTTCAACAGTTGTGCTTTTGCCTGATGGATTATGCTTGGTTAATTAATTTTGATAGTCCATGCTTGTGATTTACCTCTGTTTGTTAGCATAACAAAACCAATTTTAGCAATTACTTGTGCTTCAATTAATTTAAAAAGAATTATCTGATTAATCACATAGGTTGTTAGAATTACCTGATTCCTGATTCCTGGTCCTTTTGAAATTATTCAAAAATATGATTTAGGTTATTTAGTCTTTTTCTTACTCCTGGAGATAGCTAGACAATGTAGTCCATCACTATATAATTGCTATGAACAAACACTACATAATGAAGGAAAAGAGAGAAAGATACTAGAACTATATGAGAACCAAGATACCGATCAAAATAATTAGTGCCGTAAAATGCGGGAGTCCATATGATTCTTATCATCACAACTTCAGTTTAACAGACAAACATAAAGACATCTCACTATCCAAGCCAAAAGTTAAAATTCGTGGGGCGGACTTTGTTTCAAACAAGAATTGATTTCTGGCACCAACATTCCCATATGAAAATGGGGACACTAAATATGCAATCCAAGTTAAAACATATTAGCTAGAGAAGTTTAGAGATGACAGACATGTATAAGAACTGTAAAGAATAAAGAGACAAACATAATAACTAAATGCAGCAATTTTATGTGAATTATAAAAAAATTAGTGTCGCAAACCTTGATTTCTAAGCAATTGACAACTAAGAAAAAACAAGAATGCCAACAAACAACATATGCAAAAGAAAAAGTACTCTAAAAAACAAACCAAAATCCTAAATTTCCATGTGGTTTTTTATTTTCCTTTTCCTTTAGTAGACAAATTATTCTGATGTCATGGTTCTGCTCAAGTTCCAGGTATTTCAATATTTGCTTACACCAGTACAACTAGTTAATAAATAACAACACATGGCAAAACTTCCAAACGAAAAAAACAACGTAGTTTTTAGGATGCATATATCGTTCCAACTAACTAGCATTTCACCTTCTAATGACCTATAGAACTAACCAAGGACTGAACACTACTGGAAGCTGCCAATCACTACAACTAAACTTGAAACATGATAATTTTCCCCAAGAACTTAACTACATGCGCATAATGTTTATATTATGGAACCAGATCCATCAAACCCTACTTAATTAGATTTGCAGACAAGATCATCGTGTGACACAGTGTCAATAACAAACCCCTCTTGGATATCCACATAGGGTGAAGCCAGAAAGCATCACGAGGAAGCAAAAATACAGATCAACTAAATGCAAAGCACAAAAAGAGAGAAAGGGAACCCAAAGCCAACCAAAATACAATAAAATTGAAAAGCTTTTGTGTACTTTGAAAGAAGAAATATGTAAGTTGCAAACCATTAAAAATATCCTAAGCATCAGTGAATCACATCCTTTTTTTAACTAACCAAACTTACATAAAATATATTAATCATCATTATCATAAAAGTATCATCTAATCATGAAAATTATTCCGAATTCAAACTCTAAACCCGTGCACCTTCGATCTGTTTTCTAATCTATATAACATATTCCGCGACATACACTATCTGTACTTGGTTAATTTCTTATATAGTTTTGGTCGGAAACCATTATTTTGTAAATTTGTACAGCCTTGAAAAGAAGGGATCAAGACACAGAGATCGAACAATCCATAAATTAAATAACAGTATCAAATATCAACCATCAATTATAATTTCATTCAGCTTTAAAAAGATGAAGAAGATTAGGAATGATCATTAAACAAAGATTTGGGAATATAAAAAACTATTTATAATGAAGAGGATTATGACATGGGAAGACAAGACTAGTAACATGATCCCGAGGAATAGTTTCAAATTACAACCTACTTGGATATTTTCTTTTGGTACTTAGATGTGCAATGATATCACGTGCATTGTCTAGGAATATTTTTGACGACAATGATGATGATGATGTTATCTTATAGAAATTCAGCTTTGAGTTTCGATACTTTAAATTTACATGTAATAAACCCTTCAACTAATCCAAGGAGATCAATCTTTCCCCTCATATGTGGGTGCAGTAGAACTCAATATTTTATAATTCTTACTCTTATCTTTAGATGGCAGATAGATCCATTCTTTAGGGGTTTCCCAAGGCTGCTCCTTGTTGATTAACTATATACAGCCAAGGCATGCACCATTGGAACTTGAAGCTCTTTAAAGATGCACGGCAACACCAAAACATACAGAACATATTAATCCAATATTGTAAACTATAACTACCACTACAATTCCTAAGCTAGTTTATACTACTTTAGGCTAAAAGACACTAATATTAACAATATGAGTGCAAACTAATCTATTGATTGTATCTAAATGATAATAGAAACAAAATGCTCAAACTAAAACTCTGCCAATCAGGAAGTGGTAACCAGAGTTTATGCAATTATACTACATTAATATTTCATCATTCCTGTTACAAGATGAAAATAACTTATCATTTCTTCCTCAATATCGTTTCCATATATACAGAGTATTCTCATTTTTAACCTTTAGGATTTATGTTAACTCTCTTACTTTGTGTTTGTGGCAACTTATCACATCGAATCAAGTGCATAAGCACACAGCACAAAACAAAACTATCTCTCTAAGCGCATCTCAATATTATTATGAGAAATTATATGTAAAATCATAAATATAATAGCAAGTAGAATAAAAAACATAACACAATGAAATAATGAACATTGATAAAGAAAAATTAATAGAAAATCAGATACAATATAAAAGTCATCTTCTTTTTCTTTCTAGTGCAGCATTGTAAATGCCATCAAAGATAAATTAGATTATTCTTGATGATACCCAGCAAAACTAAGGCTAAGTGAACCAAAACCCTAAACCAAGTCTAACCTCTGGATTAATGAATAAGCCTAGCAAATAAAGAAGTGATTGAGATCTACTACACAAGCCTTTCTCCAAGAAAATTTCAATTTTGTAAGTAGTGCCATTGAAATTCAAGTACTCCTATAACCCTATAAAACCTTTCTCAATAAAGCCTTAGCTAGCTAGCATTTTGATTCAAGTACTCCTATAACCTTTTTCAATGAGACTGGAAGATCAAAACCTAATGAAAGAGACAAATTAAATCACCACACCTCACAAGAGTCAAGAGACTCAAGGCAACTAAATTTACTACCAAAAAGAAAAGATAAAAATAAGCAAAGAGATAGGCTATATAAAACACGATGAACTACAAAAAATTATGTCTCAAAAAACAAAAAAGAAAAGAGGGTTCAAGTACAGTTTGTACTATTAGAAAACCTAAGCTTTCAGATCCCTTGACTCAAAGTCCAGGCACTATTACTTACTTGTAAACATTCTCAAAACTAAAGAACTAGCTATGCAGAAACCAGAGAGACTTATTTAAGTTAATATAGATCATCTTTTGAAATTATTTTAGGGTTTGTTTATTTGCTATATTCCTTGTGCAGGTTGTAAACTGAGACATTCCCTAAACTAGAAACATCAAATTTGGAATTAGATATTGATTAAGAAGATCAAGATCTTAACTAAACCAACAACAATTTCATTAGAAAACTGATAAAACATATGCATGACAATCTAACAAAAGCAGAAAACAATCTTCATCATGAATATCAAAGAGAGAGAAAGCCAGAGAGAGGGGAAGAGAAAGACCTGATGAAAGGCAAGTAGGATTTGTTGATATCGAAGAAGGCAGTGTAGGATGGTGCTGGTTGGACTTGGATGAGTTGGAATTAGAGAGATGAGAGAGTTGTAACTCAATCTTGTTTAAGAAGCTTGTTGCTTCATCAGAAGGCCTTGATAAATCCATTCTATACTTGATCAGTATATCACAGTATGTCTCCTTCAATTGAAAAAAAAAAAACAAATCCCAAAATAAACAACAATTCAATAACATATAATTTAGGAATAAAATGATGAAGCTAAATATATATAGCTATCTAGGTAGTGATTCGAAAGAGAGAGTTAGAGAGTCTGAGACCATGAAGTTATCAAGCTCAGGATCTTGGCCAAGTCTACTTGCAGAAAAAAGACCATTTCTGTGCTGCTGCTGCTTCCTACAAAAGTAACCATGAATATTGTCTTGATGATGACGACGTATGTCATCTAGCATATTTGCTACTTCTGTTGGTGCTCCCACCTGCACTACCAAGAAAAAAAAAGTGTTACATAACTACCAAAATCAACCTATAACTTCTTAGGGTTTGGTTTTCTAAGATTATGATTACCTTCTGACACTCGATACAAGCTTGGAGTAACCTAGGGTAACGAGGATGAGCAGCAATTTTAGCTTTCTGCAAACTCATACTCATCGTCGTATCTTCTTCTTCTGGGTGAATATGATCAGTAGTTTTTGTTTGCCGATGTTCATGAGTAAGAGTAGTAGTAGCAGCAGCAGCAACGGAATTACAATTGGCAGATGATGATGAGATAAAAGGATCAGATCCGAAGATAGGAACTCGACGGTGATGATCTTGAAAAGCTAGTGATGAACTTAATAATAAACTTTGATAATTTACAGAAGAAACTAGTTGTTGCATATTTTCTTGTAGTAGTGGTGATGAAGAAGCAGAAGAAGAAGAAGACATTGATGATACCACATCTGATGCTGATGAATAATTCACACTTGGGTTATGATGATGATGAAGGCTATACATATCTTCCATAACCGAGCTAAATCTAACAAGTATCAAAACAGACACAGTAGAGACTTGAGATATGTTGCTAGAAACGTTGGATAAGAAGAGAGCAGAGAGAAAGGGAGAGAGAGACTAGTAGCTAAAAATTCTGTGTGGCTATATACAGATGGATAGATAAGGGTTTTTATTACTCGAGTATGCAGTGGGAAAGACTATCTGAATCGGATATTAGAGAGAGAGAGACTCGTAATTGATTTGGCGTGATTATGTTTCTCAAACTTACTCTCTTTCGTGGAAAAAGTTTAGATATTCTGGAAATAGGCGATCAGTTGCAGAGACGAGAGAGAGAATGAATGAGCTTGTCTTGAGTTCTTGGGGGTTGTGATTTTTAGCGTACAAACAAGGTGAACCCAGAACCCTGTTGCTGATGATGAACAACTCTTTAACTTTTTTCTTTCTTTCTGCTCTCTCTAGTCTCTCTAGTCTCTACCAGTCCATCATCCTCGTCTCTACACCCTTTTGAGTCATTCTTCGTGTCACTCATGTTTTGCCACGCTCTACTTTACCAATAGTATTTGTCCTTTATGATAACCCATATCCTACATTTCATCCCATTTTGTACGAGAATAGAAATGACAATTGTAATGAATGCGGCGATGTTATGGTAGAATAGGTCGGGGAGTCCGGGCGATATTAGTAGTTCAGAGGTGTCAAACAAATTCCAAAGTTACTAGAAGTCATATAAGTCCGGAAAGTATTTGTAAGGGAATTGATATCATTAAGCGCAACCATTGCGGGGACATCCATCCCGGTGACCAAATAGCTTTGTGGTCTGACATTTGGTTATCCAATGGCACTTGTCCTACACCTAAACCAGGTGTATCTATTAATCCTAATTATAAGGTATCTGATATTCTTTTTCCACGAGGTCAGTGGAATTTTTCTCTTGTTTCTTATCTTTTTATAGATGAAATTGTTGTATTGACTAAATTGATTGAGTCTACTAGGCACTAAAAATGGCATAGCCACTGTTAAATTTGCTTATAATTTTCTTGCATTTCAACACTTTTCTCATTCTAGAGTTGAATGATATCATATATGGAATTTCAATGTTATATCTAAAGTTCAATTTTTTCCATTTGGAAATCACTGACTGGTTGTTTACCTGTCAAAACTATTATTGAACGTTATACTCATATTGATGTTTGCTGCCCTTTATGTGTAACACTCTTATTTATGAAACTATTGATCATCTATTTACTCGTTATGTGTTTGTGGAAGCTGTCTGGCGGGGTTTGTTATTATCTCATATATCTTACAAAGCTAGTAATATCTATCATAAAGATTGATGTCTCATTTGGTTTGCTGATTAAATCACTTAAAGACTCTGTAGCTTATATTCTTTGGTTCATTTGGAAATATCAATGTAAAGTCATCTTTGAAAACCTTAGTCCTAGTCTTATATCTTTAATAACTATTATTCCTAAAGATCTACATGAGTTTTTAATTAACTTTTCTTCTGTAACTAGTGTTATTAAGAAAATACATCAATTCTCTTTTGCAATGGTTCAGAAATCTTAACTGGGTTTACTTGCTCAATTTGTAGGTGGAACAGGTTGGTGCTCCAGTTCAGACGAGGCTAAATCAAGAGCCTGCAGAGAACCTACCAAATGGGCACGACAGTTTGGGTCGCATCAAATATTTTCTTCAATGATAACAAGAATGTTATACATGCAATGATGAAGAATAATTTCTCTCTTGATTGAAGGTCTACTAATATTTTGAACACAACTCAACAACTTCGCCGTACTTTTGCTAGTTCTTCGTATAATTATGTAAATAGAAAATGTAATTACTTAGCGGATAGGCTTGCAAAACTGATTCTAAAGTACTCTACTCACAACCTGATTTCTGTATATATTAGTTTGACTCAAAAGAGTACTTGGATAAATAGGATATGTACCATAAATAATGTAAATTGTTTTACCAATTAATGTAAAAATAACTTTCATCAATATATATATATATAAGTCCAGAAAGTCAAAGTTAAGGAGGACATGAGAAGTGTCCCTCCCAGACTGATTCTTTAATAAATAATAAAAAAAATTATCTATAAAAAAAAACAAAATCCCCAAGGAAAATGGCACCAAGTTTCGTGGGGTTTGAACAACTCCAGTGGGCATAGAAAACTGGCAGAAATGTCAAATTTATGCCCACAGTGGATATAACAAACTGGTAAAATGGATTAGCAAATTAACCCTGAAATTTAAGGGTTTATCATATCCGTCTCAGGTTGAGACGATAGTCCTAAACCTGGGACGAGTGAATCAACTACATCCGGTCGGTCTTATCTAGGACGAGACTCGACTCTAGTTGAAACGAGCATTGTCTCACACTGAAACGATCGTCTCAACCTAAGACGACAACGGCTAGTTCATCCAACGGCTCTTATTTCACTTCCTATAAATTCAACCAATTTCAACTCCAAAATCACACCTTTTACAGTCAAAAATTCAAATACTTTAACTGCAATATTCTTAATCTTTCCATCTCAAACTCTTGATCTCAAAATCTATAGAAAAAAATCAAAAACAAAATGGCAAAAATTGCAACCCAACTTAATTTTTCGGGAGCTCAAAGATGCTATTAGTAAGTTATGTGATAGTTATAAAAAATAGAGAATGATAAAAAAACAAAGAGGTGTTCAAGTTTTAGATGTTAGCCAAGTCAAATTTGCAGCTATAAGAAGAAAAAAAAATTCAAGGAAAGAAAAATAAAGGCAAAGAAAATTTGAAAGTTAATCGTACAACTTCTCACAAAAATCAAGGAAAATCTTCACCAAAGCGCATTGATTGGAAGTTACGTCAAATGAATATTAACAGAACCAAAGATTGTACGAGAGTCTTGTTGAAGTGCTTATTTAAGTTTTTACTTCCCTAGTTTATATTTTGTAAAAGAGCGTAATATAGTAAATTAATATAATGAAGATTAGTGTTTCAATATTTTAGTTAATTCAATCAAATTATTAAGCTTCCTTATTTCTTTTTTAATCAAATTACATTTAATTAAAATTAATATTTGCATTAGAAGAGGTTATTGTTAAAATGAAATTATATTTAATTGAAGTTATTTTTAAAACCATAAATAGCCGATGGATTAAACCTAGATGAAAGGCTATGATCGAAATTATAAATTATATATAGACCCTTGGATTAAAGAAAAATCAACGACTGATAAGTTGGGGTGATACTAAAATGTAGCCATTGTTGTAGCAAACTGAGATGATCGTCCTAGGTTGAGCTGACAACAGCTATAATTCTATAAATTCAATTACTTTCACTTCCAAAATTAGACCTTCTCCACATTTTTACACACATATGGCTCAATCGAATATTAATCTGGCAGATTTTACTGTAGATCAAGATCAAGCTCTATGTAAAAACTTTGTAGTATGTTGTCCGGCAAGGGTTGCGGAACGACGACAAGATGGTTTAGTGAGTATGATTTATTGAAGAAGAATTTTTGAAAACTTTTGCACTGGCACCGATAAGAATAATCGTAATGCAACTGGTTGTTTTGTCGATATCAAACTATAAGAAAACAATTTGAAGAATTTATAGCTTTGATAGACACGTTTTCGTGTCTTATTTGATCTCAATTTGTACAATGTCAGAACTCATTTGTGTATTTATATTGTGATTTTATTATATTTTTAGGTATTTTCGGAGAATTAATAAGTGTGGGAAAAGTTAACTAGATCAAGTTGATTGCATAATCTGTTACTAAGAATTTGGAGATATTTTTAAGGCAAGAAAATCTTCTTTCCTTATTATTGGGAGTTAATACAACAATTCTACACGGAACAAACACGTCAAATTTGTTTCTTGAAGATAACTCAGGGAAAAAATACTTCCCGTAAACATTAGGATTTTCTTTCCTAATTCCACGTGATTTATGTCTCTATCTTATTCTTTATCCTCAAGGACAGTTAAGGCAGCGAAATGGAAAAAAAATAATCAAGATCAAAATGGAGGAAGAAAATCACTGAGAACTTGATGATCATATCAAAAATATATTGTATGCGTTTGTGGAAGATACGGGATGAAGATTTTGGTGCTGCATTATAATAGAGAAGATTGGAGAAGAATTGGGGGGGTCTGGAGAGGCCAGAAGCACAAAATCAAAAATCCAGAAAATTCCTGTGATGAAGAAGATGAAGAAAACGTTGCGAAAAAAATAAAGTTTCCGTGGCCAAAAGGTTGAAGATTCTGTTGCTAAAACTTTTAACTTTGCAACGTTGATCTTCATTTGCAACATTTATCTTTGTCAAACACTTTTCCTTTTGTATCAATGAGTCTGTAACGCGTATAAACGTTGCAAAGTCTTTGTTTTCATTATTTTCACTTTTTTTCATCATTTGTAAACACCTTTTTGAGCTATGAATGAGTATTTTGAGAGTGTTTTCAACATGAGAAGCGAAACCCCTTTGCTGAGGTGATGGAGGAAGCCATTTTTCCAAGAAAAGTGGTATATTTCTATTTTAATTAATTTTTACAATTTCTTTTATGATTATTTTCCTTGGTTAAATATTGATTTAATGATTTTTATTAAGAAGTTGTGATTTCGTTAGATGGTACATGCTTGGCCTAGGTTTTAGATGTTCCATGCTTTTGTTATACAATTGTTATTTTGAAAATCTACTTGTTGCAATATTTTAGAATGAAATTAAACGTAAGAATTGCATGAATATTGATTAGTTTGAATCACTTTAGTTGGTTAATGGTGAAATCCGTAACCTCAGTATTTGTATATTGTTAGTTTAAAATTAGTTTATTAAATCTAAAATCAGTCTTCACAAGTCCGAGCGAACGATACTTTTCTTACCACTATTACAAAAACATATCAATTTTCGGCGCCGCCGACGTGCACTAGTTTTTAGATATTTTTTGGTTAATTAGTATAGTTAGATTTTTATTTTTTATTTTTATTTGTTCTATTTTACGTTTTTGGGTATTTTCTTTGTATTACAGGTTTTGGATCAAAAAGAATGTGGAGATAAAGATTATATTGATTGATTAAAGATTTGGAGTTAAAGAAAAATCGAAAAGAACGAAAAAAGAAGACAAGATTTTTTTTTAGTTAATTTTTTTTTTTAGTTTTTTTTTCTTTTTAGAAAACCGTATTAGAAAATTCTTATTTTTTTGGTAATTATTTTAGGTTTTTTCTGTTTTTTATTATATTTTGGACTTTGGACTTTGAACTTTTGAAATTTTAAACTTCTGAACTTTATTATTAATTTTTAAACTCTACGGAAGGGTATTTAAATATAAACTGCAACAGGGAAGGACGACAACCCCTCGGGTTCGTACATTGACACAGGAGTTGGTGGCCCGAATCGACTTCAACGGTTCATCGCCCGTCTGGTACGGGAGGTAAGACTCTATCAAACCACGAATCCCCTGTCAGTGGGTTTTTTGTATTCCTTCGTAATGCATATATGTTGAGGACTTGAATACGAATTTATTTTCTAGTAAAGGGCAAAGATTGGCTATATAAGATAAGGACTCGGATTTCATCACCGTTTCCTTCTTGCCCAACTTAGGAACACGTTACCTAACGTGAACCTAAGCCTAAAATTTGATCTTATTGGAAAATCATTCAAAGGGATTGTATTGGTTACTTTGTTAGCCTAACTTAAAGATTAGGAATATTATTTTAAGTTGATTAGAGCCGCCTTGTAACCCAAGGAAAAGTTTCCAAAGAGGCAGGGTTATCAAAGATCCTTAGAGCTTATCCTTTTTCTATTCGACTTAATCTAATTCGGATCGTTCTGAGAGATCCACTAAAACTGTAACTAGTTGCCTTTTGGAAGAATAGAAGTTGGTCTAGAAACAATCTAAGTAGAACCATCATGCTTTTTGTTTGCTATATTCAGTGATTTTGTTGAGTCGGCCTTGTTTGTGTTTGTTTAGAACCCCGTAGGATTTATTTTTAGAGTTTATTTTTTTAAATATATTAGAAATTTTTTGTTAGAAAATGTCGAACTGATATTATGAGGACCAATACAATGAATATCCGACTGAATTTCAAAATAAACATTATTCGTACTATTAACATGGTATAGATAGTATTCGGGACCACCACCAACCTTTTGGAGGTTATTGCTCATACCAAGGTGATCCCAATTACTATTCATACATACACCCGTCTTATGAACATGAAAATGAGCAAAATTCGAGTTCTTTGTCTTGGAGGGATGCCTTAAAGAAATTGCAATCTAGTACTCATCATGAACCTATTATACCTCTAGAAGAATCACTCGATAAGATATATGAGACTAAAAATAGGTTTGAATTAAGTGTGGGGGGAAAAATTGTAGTCCAACTACTCCTTTAGAAGAATCACACGAGCAATTACGATCTAGTACTCCATATGATCTAGTTGTTTCTATAGAGAATTCCATCAAGGAGTTGACTGAGGATACAAGAAGAATCATAAAGGAATTGACTGAGAATACAAATAGGTTCGTATTAAGTGAGAACGAAAGTTCTGGAAAGAATATTATTGCTCAAAATGATCTTAATTCCAATATAGTGCTACCCTTGATAATTATTCACCTAGTCAAGATGACGAGGATAGAATTGGTAATACTACCTATTTTGACGAGGTTCAAACATTTTCATATTATTATGATGATGAGGATAATATAGGTGAAGAACTTGAAATATACAGGCAGAGTGATCAAAAAATTGTCACTCCAATTGTGTTTCATGATGATAATGTTATTTATGGTTCAAATCCAAATAATTTTAATGATTATTCAACTATTCAAAAGGAAGAGGATTTGACTAGAGATACCACTATTTTAGACTGTGTAGAATTTTCTTGTTTTGAAGTGGTTTAGAGGAACGAGTTTGTCCTGAGACTAGTGATATAGAGTCTAACGATTCGAAGACAATAGTCTCTGACGAAGATGATAGACTCTTAGAGAATTTTAATATGATAGGGGATGATTTGATTCATTTTGATAGAATAGTTTCCCAGTGGATTTTGTTGTCTTAGACACCCAACCTTTTCAGGTCCCAGAGGCTCAAATACCAGTAATCTTAGGTCGTCCCTTTTTAGCTACATATAATGTCGTCATCAATTATGGAAATGGAATAATTAATTTTTCTTTTGGTAACTTGACTATTGAACTAAATCTATTTAGTATGAGTAGACAACCTTCTTGTGAGATCTATGACTTAGAAGAAGTGAACTTAACTAGTACTTCAGTTCAGAAATCTTTACCAAACACTTTGTTAGAAGACCCATTAGAGAATTGCCTATCCCACTTTGGGTTTGATGTTGACGATTATAGTCTTATTAATGAGGTGAATAATTTGTTAGATTCTGCACCTTTGATGGACACTTATAATATATGGAAAGCTAAATTTGAACTTCTACCAGTTTATAAGTCTACCTTATTTCCTTCTATAGAGGAAGCTGAATGTAGTTCTGACCTTAAGGACCCGAGAATCCAACCAACGGTTTTTAGTCCATCTGAGAGTAATGTCCACCCTAAGTTTGGGGTACCGATGATTCTTGTGACTGTCAAGTATCTCTTCTTAAAGTCCCTAACTTGGGACTTGACATTTGCACCTCTACCATTTTTCAAGATCATCTTCAAACTAAATTCTCTGAGCCTGTTGATATCCAAAAAGAAGTTCAGTTGTTAGAAACCCATCCCTGGTCGATGTGGTTTACCTAGGAAATAATACCAAGATTGAATTTGTTTTCCCACCAAAACATTTTCTTCCATATGTGGGTACGTTTTAATTTCAAGTGTGTCAGTTATTAAGTTTTGAGACTAAGCCTAACTACTTTAGGAGATTAAAATCGACACATTTACTTAAGAATGACCACCATTTTCAGAGTAGTCAATTGTGTAGGTCAAATATAACCGACTTTGAGGATCCACAATTATTCAGGTTATTATTATGTGCTTCTAAGTTCTTGGTTGAGTTTTTCCAGACTCTACAACCTGATCCTCCGGATCCTTCCTATGAGGAAATTCAGCACAAAAAGATTTATCTAGACCCTTTTATAGAGCCCGAACCTGAACCTCAACTAGATGTAGTTGTCATAAACAAAACACTAGATAAGGATAAGGTTGTACTCGGTTTGTTCACTTTCTGGGCCTACTGCAATTTCCTTCTATTTTGGATAACATTATTTTATTCAGAAGACCCACAGTTGTTCCGACTATTGTTATATGATTTAATGAGGTGACTAATTCTTTCTTAGTCTGGCTGAAGACTTTAAACTTAGCACTTCTTGGGAGGTAACCCATGCTCGTGCGACACTGTAATATCTTTCCTTAACTCATTTTCTTCGATTGGTAACAGTTTCTCCTTGTTCATATATTTAATAATTCATCTTCAGAACATTGAGGACAATGTTATATTTAAGTTTGGGGGTAAGGGAGAAACTTTTAGTGAAATATAAAACTCCAAAGTCTAGAAACTTGTGAACAATTCAGGATGACACTAACCATTCTAGGTAAATGGAAACTAATTCTTTTTCCTATAGGAATTGGTGTGCCCATCTAAATGGTTTATTCATAAAAGGATGCCTAGCTCAGGTGTTAGAAAGAACATGATAGTTGTCACCATATCTCGGAGTCTATCTCGACCATATCACCTTCTGTTTTTATTTTTGCAATTTTTGTGTTTCTCTAAGAGATTTGGTGGGGCACCAATATCGAATTGTTATCGCTGTCAGGATGAAGTTGAGTGTTTGAGATCAAGCCCCATTATTGTATTATTTAAAAAAAAAAAATCGAGGATTGACACTTTGATAGTAATATGTGTGTGTTCTCCCTGTCTTTGTCGCTTAAGCAAGAGTGGAACCCAGGATCCATGAGAACTATCATGTAAGATGCTGATAAGGAGCATGCGCTTGGATTCATTTGATCCAATCATGTTGTCACAACATTTTAAAATAATAAATAGTTGTTTTATTTTTCAATAAATCGACCGCTGAACCCTTGTATATACCAGCTGAGTCGATATTAGGAGCAAGACTAGTGGGAGATTATCTCAATCCATTAGGATTCATCCTGGCTGCGACCTTCGGACAGATATGGGAAACATCATTCACCTTAGTCAACATGTGCGGACTTCATTTTGTCCACATCCATCTTCTAAATCTTTTCATGTGGTTGTACTTTGATAGATTCTGAATATCGTGGTTGAACGACTATCTAAGTAGAGTTTAGAATTCTTGTATGAATTTTAGTACGCTGAGTGAAAACTCGTCTACACTAATTGGACTCATATAGGGTAATGATTTCCATAGCCGAAAAATTTAGTATGCCAACTAAATAGCTTCTTTAGTGTTTACCCTCAATCGTTCACAAGTAGCTAGGGTTTGGAGTAAAAGGTTTTGTGGGTACACCTCTTGTAAACCCTCACGAGACAAAACTCGTCCGCTAAGGCCACTTAGGGGTTTAAAGGCTTATTACATATGCTAAATGTAGTCGCGATTCCTGGGAACGTGAGTTAGGATTTTTATTTATTTTTAGATTAGTTTTGCTCGAGGACTAGCAAAATATAGGTTTGAGGGTATTTGATAGACACATTTTCGTGTCTTATTTGATCTCAATTTGTATATTGTTAGAACTCATTTGTGTACCTATATTGTGATTTTATTATATTCTTAGGTATTTCTTGAGAATTAATAAGTGTGGGAAAATTTGACTAAAAAGTGTTAAATGCACCCAAAGAAATTGATAAAGGCACCCATCAGAATTGTTAAAGGCACCCATTAAATGGATAAAGGCACCCAACTTCCAAATTTGAAATACAAAAAAAACGGGAATTTTATTCTCTTTGATTGCGTGATCTGTTACTAAGAATTTGGAGATATTCAAGGGTTTTAAGGCAAGAATCTTATTTCCTTACTATTGGGAGTTAATAAAACAATTCTACACGGAACAAACACGTCAAATTTGTTTCTCGAAGATAACTCAGGGAGAAAATACTTCCCGTGAAAATTAGGATTTTATTTTCTAATTTCACGTGATTTATGTCTCTATCTTATTCTTTATCCTCCAGGACAGTTAAGGCAGCGAAATGGAAACAAAATAATCGAGATCAAAATGGAGGAAAAAAATCATCGAGAACTTGATGATCATATAAAAAATATATTGTTTGTGTTTATGGAAGATATGGGATGAAGATTTTGGTGCTGCGTTATAAATATAGAAGATTGGAGAAGAATTTGGGGGGGGGGGGGGTGTCTGGAGAGTCCAGAAGCACAAAATCAAAAATCCAGAAAATTCCTGTGATGAAGAAGATAAAGAAAACGTTGCGAAAAGGTTGAAGTTTTTGTGGCCAAAAGGTTGAAGATTTTGTTGCTATAGTTTTTAACTTTGTAACGTTTATCTTCATTTGCAACATTTATCTTCGTGAAACACTTTTCCTTCTGTATCAATAACTCTGTAACGCTTATAAACGTTGCAAACTCGTTGTTTTCATTATTTTCACTTTTTCATCATTTGTAAACACTTTTTTGAGCTATGAATGAGTATTTTGAGAGTGTATTCAACGTGAGGATATAAAAACCTTTGGTAAGGTGATGAAGGAAGTCATTGTTCCAAGAAAAGTGGTATATTTCTATTTTAATTAATTTTTGCAATTTCTTTTATGATTATTTGCCTTGGTTAAAAATTGATTTAATGATTTTTATTAAGCAGTTGTGATTTAGTTAGATGGTACATGCTTGGCCTAGGATTTAGATGTTCCATGCTTTTGTTATACAATTGTTATTTTGAAAATCTACTTGTTGCAATATTTTAGAATCAAATTAAATATAAGAATTGGATGAATATTGATTAGTTTGAATCACTTTAATTGGTTAATGGTGAAATCCGTAACCTCAGTATTTGTGAATATTATATTTTGTGTATATTTTTAGTTCAAAATTAGTTTATTAAATCTAAAATCAGTTTTCACAAGTCCGAGAGAACGATACTTTATTTACCACTATTACAAAATTATCAAGCTTTAGTCCGGGTTGTCAATCGATATCGAGTAATGGTTGAAATCAATGCGGAAATTGTATTGCAATCTCGAGAAGAATTGCGAAGATGGATGATAACACATATGTGATGTTAAAAAGTAGACATACTACTCCATAAAGACGTTACAAATTTTAATTAAATGTGAAATAAAATTATTACTAGTTTCCTTTCTATAAATTAGTTCTAACTACGTTAATAGTTAATTTCTTGATCTCAATTTCAATTACAAATATTACATAAAACATAA
>JAJJMC010019642.1:18706619-18736325 GCA_023531435.1 Papaver californicum
TAATTTCTTGATCTCAATTTCAATTACAAATATTACATAAAACATAATTATTACTATTTTTTCTCAGTCCATCTTTATTTATCCCCCCCCCCCCCCCCCCCCCCCGAATCAAACTCACAACTTCTCCACAAAAAAGAGAGCAGATTTTGGTTTACCCCTTTAAAGGGAGGAACTCGTATATTTTCTCTTTTTTTCCGCTTTATTATTTTCATGAATATTTTTCATGGGTTTTAGTAAACCCATGAGTAGTTGATTATTCTATTGGTTGGAGATGTAATCGGAAGTTCTAAACATGTGAATCAATTTGGCTGGCTAGTTTAAATTTTTATTCTCTCTTTTTATCGTTCATGTTTTACTACGTATAACAATTATGTGAATGTGTTCATGTAATATGATTTGGTTGTTTGGGTATGTTTAAAATCACGAATAAAATATCCTTAATAACTTAGCTATAGCTAATTAGGAATCTTATGTAATTTTATCAAGAACCCTATAACTAGTAGTAATTTGTGATCACAAGCGGTGCGAATCGTGAAGGAAAACACAACCAAAGCTTCGCCTAGGTTGAAATATGCCACGATTGTGCGGTATATTACCTATGAATAACTCGCCTCATAGATATTAATGTTTTTCTCAAGTTGAATCTCTTAGCAATAAGCAATATGTTATTTGGTGGAAAATAATTCAGATATTAATGACTGCAGTATATCTTGACATATGGAGGCGTAACGAAGTATACACCGATTGGGGATACTTTAGGGTTATTGGTATGACGAGAGAGTGGATGTTTATTCTAATCGATTGAAAAACATATTTGGTGATGGAAGATGAAACCTCTAACCAGTATTTTCTATTTTTGTTTACAACCTTTATTCACTTTTCTTTTAGTTTAGTTAAGAAACTCAACAACCCTCTGGTTACCTAAAAACTCAAAAGCAAATAACAATTCACTGCTCTCTGTGGGAACAAATCCTACTTGCTACTCTACTCGTTATTGTAGGAAGTATGGGAAATATTTTGGTTGCCTAACAAACCATCACATTGGTGGAAGGCTAATCTCATTAAACTCTTCCACCTCCTTTTGATCTCTATCCAATTAAGAGATTTAACCTCCTCAAAACCAACAAAAAACCTAATTTCCACGTTAATGGCAATCCCAAAACGCATCCTTTCTTTCTCTTCCCCGTGCAAGCCCAATAAGGCCCAACAGAAAACCAAATCCAAGTTGGTCTCACGGTTTTTCTCATAACTTCTTGATACGAGCTCAGAATGAAATCATTATTTTCGCGTCGGCTTCGCCTTTCAATTATGTACAAGATGGTGAGAAAACTTACTGGATTTGAATGATTTTTTAATTTTTCTTTAATTTTCTTCACTTGTAGTACTTTACTTTCCTAGCACTTTCAAAGCCATTTCCACTTCTTTTGGTTGAATCGTCTTAACATGAGAAACAAAATAGAAAGCAAGAGTAATACAAGGTAAACTGCAAGAAATATAACTAAAACAAGTACGAAATTGACACTCAAAACATGTAGATTATGCACATATCACAATGTAGACACCAATTTTGGAGAATGTTTCTTCGTATTTATATAGTACAAAGCAATCCAAGGAATTTTATCGACAATAATTTTAGCACCAGGAGTAAGTTTGCATAAAATTTGTGAACAACCACCTTTTGGTTTTTGATGGGCATCATCTCGCTCTGTTCTTGCAGACAGTAACCTTGAGACTCAGTTAATTCTCGACCGAAATTGGGATTGTTTTCTTCATCAGAACCTTTTTGTGTCGTCAGTAGAGGTTGGCTATGCTTATTCCTAGGTGATTTTCTTTCTCTTGATCGCCTATTATCTTGAGATTGAGACATGGTAATTTTAAAAATATTTAGAGAAGCAGAATATGAATTATAAAAGAGTTTTTGTGGAGAAAATTTGTAGAGAATAATGTAGAGAAGATTGATTTTGGTGTTTTGAGAAGTTAAATGAAGGTTGTATTTATAGTATTTGGAATTATATACGTTTTATGGTGGTTGATCGACTCAGGTTCAACCGATAGACGAATTTCCCACTGCCAAAAACTGGATTTGCCTATCCACCATGCATAGCAAATGGGAATATTTGCCTAGCCCCATTGGACTTGCTCTTACTAATCCGGTACATTCCAATTAGAATTTAGTAGATTTAATAGTCCTCCCATGGAATTTGGTACTCCCAATTGGAACTGGCAAGCCCATGTTGATGATTGATGGAGTACACGTTAGCCAATATTGATTACGTACCTAATTAATAACGATCATTATGTGCCACTTAGCTCCATATTTTTGTGATTTATTACAAACTTCATTTGCTTAGGCTGTTAAATCCATGTTTCTGGGTCCATTCCGGGATTCTTTTACCCCAAACTGCATATCATCGTTGTCTTTCCATTAAAGACTAGATATTTGGAACCTATACAATAATAATAAGCGTTATGGTGATCCAAAAATTCCCATATCTCTGCATATATATTCCATAAAAAAATTATTTTTGAATAAAAACCAGTACAAGGCATCTCTACTTTAAACCGGATACTTAATATCTTGCTAAATAGTGTTGATCAGATACTTAGTATATGGTTTTAGTAGTTTTCAGAACAGGAAACACTCGACTTTATTCTTCATCTCCTCATTTGTGTTCTTCTCGGAACTAAAGCCTAAAACCCATTTTCTCGTTTTGATATTAATATGTGTTGTAGATCGAATTTTTGTGTGATTCTAAAAGAATTTTACTCAATTTAACTGTTGGATCTAATGTAACTTTCAATTTCGAATTTTATTCACAAACAAATTAAAGGTTGATGATTTTTTTTAAGGTTTCAATACTAATTTTCTTTACATGAACTAGGATTGATCCTCGCCATAAGGGATCGGTCCTAGGGTTGGTCCTACTTCTAAGATCGGTCCTTGGATCAGTCATGAATATTTTTTCAATTTAAAAACAAGTTTCACAACTCTATTTCCTTGAACTATGATTCTGAACTGTTTCCTAACGTATTTATTAAGGTACGGGTTCACCTGCAAGTTCAACAACTAAATACTAATAAGTTACCAATAAATGCAATGTCAGAAACATGAAGTATATGCATAAACTGCAATTCGTAACTCCATATACTTAAGTTGTCGAAAAAACTATTATATATCTTTCTTTTTGCTAGTTTAATCATAGTATAATGACCAAGTCACCAATACTAAAGTCATTGTGTTATCTTTTCAAAGAATAAAGACTTATAAGAACAATAGATATATAAAAATGGAACAAGTCAAGTATGTAATTACTAACCTTGAACTGAAGGATGATGTCTTCCTTGTCTTCGATACGTCTTCAGATCTTCATGAGTAACTAGAGAAAGTCTCAACATTTTTATATTCTAGTCTAACCTAACGAAGTTGACTTTAGCAATTTACTCAAGCGACTCGAGTTTTGGAACTAAACTTGATAACCGAACTTGACATACCAACACTTGGTGGGTTCAACCAAGATATGCCCTAATTAACAATCTCCCCCTTTGTCAATTTTAGCGTCAAAACTCTTTACATATGAAAAATACAAGAATTAGTAGAAAAAAATACATAACATGCAATCTCTTAATTCTATCTTCATACGCTTGACCCAAGTTTTAACATCCAATCTAAACAGTAAATATCCAAATTAAATATCATTGGTGAAGCATTTAGATAACAAGTACACCATAATATTTTCTGTATTAACCTACGCAGACTCATCTTGTATAATCTTATCGTAACAATAGCGACCTCAAGGTGATCTTGGTAATAGTCAAAGTTCAGATCGAACTAACTATGGGATCTTTACCAAGATTAATGTACAAGTGTATTTAATTAAATTATAAAGTTAAACAATATAATGCGGAAGTAAAGGAAATAACACATGCACACAAGATCTTGTTAACGAGGAAAAATGCATGGCAGAAAAACCCAGGGACCTAGTCAAGTTTTTAATACTCCCAGAATTAAGCCGGTATACAAAATGACTACCGCAACTTCGTATAATTAAGACCAAGTAAACTACACCTAGTCAATTCCTTTATAATACTTGAACCTACAACTAATTTGGCCAACACACATGAATCCCAAGAAATTCCACTATCTTGAGTTGCTTCACCCTCTATGAAGACTTCTGCACCTAACTCCTTTGGATCGTAATCGGAAACAACAAAGGACTAAATATTTTCCAGTAACCAACTCACTTATCAATCACCCAAAATATATGATTGATAAGTGATAAAGCAGAATAAAGGATCTTCCATTTATATTATTAAATTCCTTTGTTCAAATGATCAAACAAAGACAATGATTATCTAGATAACCAATCTTTATGAAAGGGACATATCCAAGAAAATGAATGCCGTTAGATAATTTGTTCGATCTTCTATAAGTCTGATATTTATATGAATAAACAACTTATTAATCCTAGGTAATCCAGCTCGCATAATATCACACAAAGATCAAACTCAATAAAGAAAAGTTTTCATGTCTTCAATCTTCCAAGTAACCGCTTCAAAATAAATTGATTATACTATTAATCAAAAACACGGAACGAAGTATGTTATATTGATTGATCAACAGTTCTATCCCATATATCCAGAATCACTTGGATATGTAAAAGTCAAATCTTCAAAGAAACTAGAATGACTTTATATCATATGAGAATGACTATGGAATAAACAAGTTTGGTATATCAAAGATAACCATATTGTTAGTTCATAACAAGTAATCAATGAAAACTAAATAAAAACCTAGCTTTCCACCAATGGTAAAACTAAAGGCTTCTTGATCCCAAATAAGACATTAATTAAACGAAGGGTAGTGCAGGATGTTTCACCTTATAAAGTTGACTTTCCCATATGATAAAGTTTTGTTCTTGGATGAGTTTGTATACGTACAAGATTCCCTATTTATAGTGTTAAGACCAAGACATTTTTTGGAAACAAGGTCTACCAATTTTAAAAATCCTTAAGATGTGTAATAAATATAAATTTGTGAAATTAGCAAAGACCTAACATTTTCCAACTCATAATTGATTTCTCTCATAGTACGGCAACTAAGATTATCTATCACACATCTATGTACTTGACTATTATAACAATTAGGGATATGCAAACCTTTGGGAAATGAAAACATATAATTTTGATACCATAAAGGATATTGAAAATCGATATTATAAGATCTTTTCTTAAGTATCAATTGAGTATACTTGAATAATAAGAAATTAGAGTTTAGTACATGTACAAAACATCATGACGACATTTATGAACATTCCCAATCTAACCCCGGCATGTACATTTTGATGTTTGCAGAAACCCGTGAACATAACAGATAAATCGAAAAAGTAAAAAATAATTAGACATAGTCAGTGTTGATCCTGAATTGGGATCGAACCTGGGATTGATCATCTCCATAAGGGATCAGTTCTACTTCTAATATCGGTCCTGAATCCCTTTTCAACTTCGAAAAAAGTTTCACAAGTCTACTTCCCTGAACTATAATTCTGGAATTGCTTTCTAACACATTCATTAAGGTATGTATTACCCAGAAGTTCAACACACTAAATAACAATAAATTACCAATTAGTGCAATGTCAGAAGCATGAAGTTTATAAATAAACTATACTTCGTGACTCCATATCATTAAGCTGTCGAAACAACTAATGTATATCTTTCCTTTTGATACTTTGATCATAGTATAATGAAAAAGTCACCAATACTAAAGTCATTATAAAAAACTTAACTTCATATGAGACTTGTAAGAACAATAGATAGAAATGGAACAAGTCATGTCTGTAGTTACTGACCTCGAACTGAAGGATGATGTCGTCGTTTCCTTCGTTACGTCTTCAGGTCGTTATGAATAAATAAATAAAGTATCAACAATTCTATGTTCCTAATCTAACCTAATGAAGTTGACTTTAGTAATCTACTCAAGCCACTCGATTTTTGGAAATAAACTTGACAACCAAACTTGACATACCACGTTTGGTGGGTTCAACCGATCAATGTTTTAATACCATGTCCACATGTAACAAAATATAAAGTTACAAAACTTGAAAATTTACTTCATAATGTTCAAGTATACATATATTGGTAACATAACAATTTATTCACAAAGTAATGGGATGTATCTTCGAAATAAATATCAACAGGTGAAGGTTGATCATTAATTGGTACATGTTCATTGGATCCACGAAAAAATATGACGATAAATATGTTAGTTGCAAAAGAAAAATACTAAGTTCGGCAAGGTTGAAAGGTAATCCTTTCCAACTTTATACATAAGAAACAATATAACAATATTCGACATGGTAGATAACATAATTTATAGAAATTTGGCAAGGAACTATTTAAACTTAACCTACCGAGCATTATTCTGTTAACAAAAAAAAAAAACATTTGGCGAGGTAAAAACTTCGGTTGTTGGATGAACCTAGAACTTTAATTTTTGGCGCCTAATTTCAACTTTTAAGTTCGGCTAAGAATATGCTGGCGTTGACCAAGCCGAACATTACTTTGTCTTACCCAGAATATAAATTCGGCTAGCAGTTCTCGAGTTCTGCTAGCCTAAGTTACTCCAAAACTCCATTAAAACTAAGTTCGATTATCTGTCCTTCGGTTTTGCTAGCCAAACCTATGTCGACCTAACCGATTTTACCTTTCAAAGTTTTCATCTTTATAACATTTTAGCCAATTCAAGCAATAAAAACTCCTTAACAAGTATAACTGACAATTTTCAGCATTAGAATCTTAATTTTCTTAATTTTGATCCTAGTTTGGATCGTAAAAACCATCACTTTAAAATTGAGATTGAATTTGGATGAATATATATTTACCATTTACAAAATCACTCTCTATCGGGTCGTTGTTGATATTAACATATACTTTCTTTACTCTGCGAGTTAAAGATCCGACTACTTCTATATTTTCTTCAGGATCACTCATTTTTAATATAAAAATCTTAAAACCTAGTTTTTGAAAGAAAAACAAAAAACAAAAATCTAAAACTCCTTCTTCTTCTTCTTGTTCTCCCTCTCAATAATTATAATTCCCTAATCCTAACATTAACTCAATTTATTAATATCTAAGAACTAACATTGTAATTAATTTAACTAATTAAAAAAAATTATTTTGGCGATTAACTGAAATATATAGATAAGGAGTTTTCATTTTTACTTACCTTGTCCCAAAATCCGGACGGTTCCCCAATAACTGCAACGGTCTCTAACAAAATCGTTCTTATACAACCTCCACTTCAAACATCCTGAATTTAGCGCCAAATCCAAGCATGGCAGGAATTTGGCAGGTGCACAGTTAAACTAATGTGTTGCCTGGTGATAGAGTATACAATGACAATTTATTATTTTTTTAAAGGGGAAAAGATTACATTAAAGAGAAAAAGCTTTACAAGAAAAGGGAGAGTTCTTATACATCACGTATGAAAGAACATTCTCCTAATTGCCCACAATATGAATCGTTTCAATATTTTTGATTACATGAGGGTGATTAGCCTAACCCATGCGGAATACTATATTTAGTATTTTTCTTCCGTTGGTGTTGATTAAAACAAACTTGATACCTGATATGTTTCAGTAAGTTAAGATATTTGGAATAATTGGGAAAATTGGAATCAAGTGGAGCTCTAATATGGGTCTATTGCTGGCACAAGATATGTAAGGATCAGACGGTTCACCTTTTATAAACTAAATTATAATAAATAATTTCATGGATATAATATACTTATATAATTTTTTTTTAGTTTAATAAAATATTATTATACTTCGTAAAAGAATATATATCAATATATTACAAATGAAGAAAAGAAAAAAAAGTAACAGGTGATCGACACAAAAAACACCCAACAAGCGACAAGAGAAATGATTAACGTCACTCAAAAATCTTATACACAATTAGTTTGCATGGGCAGACGTCAAAGAAGTGAAAGAGGAATAATTAGCCAACCAGTTTTCGCTTTGCTATTAAGTCAATGTTACTTAGATTTAGTGAGAAAGACCAACAACGATTCCACTTCTGCAAAACCATTTCCAAAATTCCAATTCGACTAAGCGACTACCAACTCAAAATTCTACCAACAAGTTTCTTAGACTTTTTTTTTTTTTCATAATCTTTTCCTCTCCCAAACATAAAATGTAGCTATCAATTTATAGCTTTTCTCCGTCAACTACAATCCTAAGACTAATTGTTCTCGATCAAAACGATTCAAATCAAACGCCTAAATATCATTTCTTTTTTAACAAATACTTCCTCCGTTTCAGTAAAAGTGTTACTATTATTTTTTTATTTTGGTCTATTTTTAGGTTAAAATGAAAAAAATGATAGTAACACTTTTGTTGAAACGGAGGGAGTATTATTCTCATATTCTTTCCAAAACTATAAATACTAGTTTTCAGCTCGTGCATTGCAAAAATTAGTTTGTATACGAGTGTGCACCATAACAGTGTTGCAGAAATTTGATAATTAGTTTTGATTGTGTTGTTTACGATTGTGCCATCAAAACTTGCCAAAGAAAGTTCACCACCTTATGTTGAGTTTTTTGGCTCAGTATGCAAGTCATTTGGTGTTGTCTGCAAGTCAATTGTGATTTTTATAAAGTTATTACCTGAGTACCGATATTATTTTCAGAAGCATATACTTAGAGAATATTTTTCACTTCCAACCCCCCGCCTTCCTCCCCCAAATGTTAGATTAGTAATCTCTAAGTGAAATAGACTTAGATATCCTATGAGTTTTTGAGTTGTATGGTCTCTGAATTGAAGTTGTTTTTCCTTATCTTCATCTACTAATTCTTTGACCTTATCGAGTTTCATTCCAATTATCCCTTCTATTTTCTTCCTGGACAATGGATATTGCGTTTGCTGAGATATCTTTTACATTAAACTTTAATATAAATCTACAGTGCTGATGCAGATGGGCAGACTTTAGCCTATTTAGGACTAAAGACCCGAGTGTCGTAATTTAGCTCAAGAAAGGTTCAATTTAATTGGAAACGGGTCAACGATCAAAACATGCCACTTCGTCGTATGGTCTTCAGATTTTAGCCAAATTTCAACGTTTAGGGATTCAATCAGGCGTTTTTGCTATTTAGGAAAGTTTTTGTTTAGTTAATAAAATTTTCGTTAGGAGTCCGTTTGGGTCGTAGTTTGCGGCAAATAGTTTTATTTCACGAGTACTTTCATTATTTTTGGTCGACCAAAACTTGCCAAAAATAGTAAATTAAAGTTTGAGTCGGCTTAGGGTTTTTTTCCATCTTTTCTTGACTAACAACTTAGGGTTTTTCTCCAAGTCTATAAAAGAGTCCTCCATATATTATTTAAGCAGTTGAATTTGATTAATAAGAATTATTTTCTTAAATTTGTTCAAGTTTAATTAATTATTATTTAAAGTAGGGAAACCGAAGTCTAAGTAATTATCATCAGTTATAGTTGATATACCTAGGAATATTTGAAGTATGAACAAAACCTCTCTTTTCTTTATTATCCGCTGCATCAGTTGGTATTTGAGCAAAGTCGATTCTAGGGTTGATAAGATGCCACCAAGAGTAGCAATCATTTAGGGTCGAGGTCGAGGAGGAGATGATAACGCCAACCCTTTTGCTAGAGGGCATCGCGAAGGTAGAATAAATCAACGAGAGGATTCTGATCACTGGAAAGCAGGAATAAAAGTAGAGATCCAAGAATTTCATGGTGGTTTGGAACCAGAAAAGCTTCTATCCTGGGTGAATACGGTTGAGGAAGTATTGGAATTCAAAGAAGTACTAGATAACAAACGAGTTTCATTGGTAGCGACTATGTTTCGTGGGAGGTCTAATTCGTGATGGCAACAACACAAGCTGCTATGCATCGTAAGGGAAAACAGAAGTTAGTATCATGGGAGAAGTTGAAGAAACACATGAGAATAAAGTTTTAACCATATAACTACATTGGATTGATGTACCAGCAGCTGCAAAACTAATGCAAGGGAGCATGTTCTATAGATGATTACACCAAGGAGTTTTACCGACTACTTTCTCTTAACGACTTGTCAGAGTCATATGATCAAAAAGTCGTTCGCTATATAGGTGGTCTCCCTCAACAATATCAGGATACACTCAACATGTTTGATTGCTGCTCTATTTCGGATGCACATCATAGAGCAAGGCATATAGAGAAACAAGTAGGGCGTAGAAGCTCAAATTGGGGTATCAATGTGGCAGCATCTCCAGCAAGTAACCGTGGTACTTCAACACCTAGTACTGCTAGTAAACTTAATTCTTCGTCTACACCAAATAAAACCCAATTAGCACTTTTGGAGGTATTTGTAATAAGTGCAGAGAATCTTGGCACAAAGCCAGTGAGTGTCACAAAGAAGAACGAGCGAACAAGGTATTTTTTACTGAAAACGACCGTGAAGAAGATGGATTTGTAACTGATTATGAAGAGGATCACGAGGAAGATTATGAACCTGTCGATGAAGTAGTTGTTGGAGATAAAGGAGTGAAATTTGTAGTAAGAAGAAGTTGTCTCAATCCATGTAAAGATGAGGGCGACAGCTGGTTGCGTAACAATATATTCCAGTCGACATGTACAATCGAAGGAAAAGTTTTTCGTCTAGTTATTGATCCTAGAAGTTGCAAGAATATTGTTGATTAAGATGTTGTGAAACGATTCAAGTTGGAAACTAAGGCACATCCATACAAGATTTCTTGGCTTAAGAAATGGAATGAGGTAAAAGTAAACAAACGTTGCTTGATTTTTTTTTTTTTAAATTGGTAACAAATATAAAGATAAAATATGGTATGAAGTTACTAGTATGGATGCTTGTCACTTGTTGTTGGGTCGTCCATGGGAGTTTGGAAGGAAAAGTAGTCATGACGGGTATAAGAATACCTACAGTTTACTATAGAACTACGTACGTATAGTACTTGTGCCCAGTAAGAGACTGCACCTACACCATCTACTGGAGAAGCTACCAATCTCTTGTCGTTTAAGCAATTTGAAGATGAGGTAGAAGAAGCAGGTGAATTTTATGTGTTGATTGGCAAAGAAGAACAACATGATGAAAGTAGTATCCCCATTGCAGCTCAACCTTTAATTAAAGAATTTATGGATGTTTTTCCTTACAAGTTGTCAGTCAAACTACCACCTCTCCGGGATATACAACATCATATTGATCTCTTTCCTGGATCAAGCTTGACAAATAAAGCGCGTTACAAAATGATTCCTAAGGAGCATGAAGAACTTCGTCGTCAAGTGGAAAATTTTCTACAAAAAGGATTGATCCGACAGAGTCTAAGTCCTTGTGCAGTACCAGCCTTATTGATTCCAAAGAAAGATGAAACATGGAGAAGGTGTGTTGACAGTCGAGCCATCAACAAAATCACAGTCAAATACCGTTTTCCAATTCCCAGATTGGATGACTTGTTAGATCAGTTGTGTGGAGAGAAATTGTTTAGCAAACTCGACTTCAAGAGTGGGTACCGTCAGATCAGAATTCGTGAAGGTGATGAGTGGAAGACAGCTTTTAAAACTCGAGAAGGATTATATGAGTGGATGGTTATGCCATTCGATTTTACCAATGCGCCAAGTATATTCATGCGTATCACGAATGAAGTACCCATACCCTTTATCGGTACTTTTGTGGTTGTTTATTTCGATGATATTCTTCTTTATAGAGCTAACATGGACTTGCATGTTCAACATCTTCGAGAAGTGCTCTCGGTTCTACGCAGGAAAAATTATTTGCCCATCAAAAAGTGTTCATTCATGACCGTTCGAGTTCTATTTCTCGGTTATGTTGTCACCAAGGATGAAATCAAGGTAGATGAGTCCAAGGTTGAAGTTGTGAGAAATTGGATTATACCTACTATATTACACGAGGTAAGGAGTTTCCATGTTTTCGCTTCTTTTTACCTGCGCTTTATTCCCCACTTCAGCACCATTATGGCACCCATTACTGAATGCATGAAAAGAGGAAAGTTTTCATGGTCTGAGGAAGCTGACGAAGCCTTTGAAGCTGTCAAGACAAAGCTGATAACTGCACCACTGTTGGTGTTACCTGATTTCGGAAAGCCGTTTGAACTACACTGTGATGCATCGAAGGTGGGAATTAGGGTTGTTTTGATTAACGTATTTCAGTGAGAAGTTGAATGGTGCTAAGCTCAACTATAACACTTATGATGTGGAGTTTTATGCTATAGTTCAAGCCTTGAAGCATTGGTGTTACTATCTAATTCATAACGAGTTCATTATGTTTTTTTATCATGATTTTTTGAAGCACATCAACAGTCAAGAGAAGCTTTCTTCTAGACATGGTAAGTGGGTTGGTTATTTGCAAGAGTTCACTTTTGTACTGAAGCACAAAGATGGGTCTCAGAATCAAGTTGTTGATTCCTTAAGCCGGAGGAGTATGATACTCAACACCATGCGAACTGAGGTAATAGATTTTGATTCATATTATGACCATATTCTAACCGATCCAAACTTTGCGGAGATTGTGGATGATATCAGTTCAGGCAAACAAAATGATTACCTTATGTATGAAGGATTTCTCTTCAAAGGTAACCAATTGTGTATTCCCGATTCTAGTATTCGATTGAAGATTATTAATGAGTTACATAACTAAGGGCACATGAGAAGAGATAAAACTTTCCAACTTGTTTCGAATTCATATTACTGACCAACAATGAGGCGTGAAGTTGCTAAATTCGTGAATAGATGTCGAATCTGTCAAGTTTCAAAAGGAAAAGCAACTAATGCAGGGTTGTACATGTCATTGAAAGTTCCAAGTCAACTTTGGACATATTTGAGCATGGATTTCGTATTGTGTTTACCTCGAACTCAAAGGGGACATGATTCAGTATTTGTAGTTGTTGACCCTTTTTCAAAAATGTCTCATTTTATTGCTTGCAAGAAGACTACTAATGCACTGAAGGTAGATGAATTGTTCTTCCGTGAAGTGTATCGTCTACATGGATTGCCATGTTTAATTGTTAGTGATCGAGGCACAAGATTCCTTAGTTATTTCTGGAAAAATTTGTGGAAATTAGCTAATACAATGCTTAACTTCAGTAGTGCGTATCATCCTCAAAGTAATGGCCAAACCGAAGTTGTGAATCGCTTGCTCGGTGATACACTACGGTATATGGTTGGAGACTATTCGAAGAGTTGGGATTAAAAACTTTGCCAAGATGAATTTGTATTTAATCTCTCAGTAAACCGTAGTCTGGGTATGAGTCTGTTCGAGGTTGTTTATGGATACAATCCACGAGCACCAATAGATTTAGCACATGTTCCTGATATGAAGAGAATTAAAGTTCGTGCTGAAGAACGTATCCAACAGTTGCAACGGGTTCACAAGTTGGCTGAAGAACAGTTGCTTCGAGCTAATGAGAGGTATACGGAGGCGGAAGATAAGAAACACAGAGTTGTGGATTTTGAAGTAGGAGATTTCGTGTGGGCAATATTGATAAATTGTCGTTTTCCAGTTGGCGAGTATAACAAACTGAAGGCGCAAGATTGGTCCCTTGGAAATTATCGCGAAGATAAATCCTAATGCCTACAAGTTAAAGCTTCCAAGTCACATTCGGAATTCTGATATTTTTAATGTCAAACACTTGGTGCCATATAATAGTGATAATTCTGATGATGACCAAGAAAATTCGAGGGCGAATTTCTCCCAACCCCGAGAGAATGATGCAGATGAGCAGGCTTTAGCCTATTTGGAGGCTAAAGACCCGAGTGTTGTAATTTAGGTCAAGAGAGGTCCATTTTGATTGGAAATGGGTCAACGATCAAGACATGTAACTTTGTTGCATGGTCTTCAAATTTTAGCCAAATTCCATCGGTTAGGGCTTCAAACAGGCGTTTTTGCTATTTTAGAAAATTTTTTGTTTTATTAATAACTTTTTCGTTAGGAGTCCGTTTGGGTCGCCGTTTGCGGAAAATAGTTTTATTTTACAAGTACTTTCATTATTTTTGGTCGACCAAAATTGGCCAAAAATAGCAAATTAGGATTTGAGTCGGTTTAGTTTTTTTTCATCCTTTCTTGACTAGCAAGTTAGGATTTTTCTCCAAGTCTATAAAAGAGTCCTCTATATATTATTAAAGCAGTTGAATTTGATTAATAAGAATTATTTTCTTAAACTTGTTCAAATTTAATTGATTATTATTTAAAATCAGGAAACTGAAGTCTAAATAATTATCGTTGTTCATAGTCGATATACCTAGGAATATTTGAAGTCTGAACAAAACCTCTTTTTTCTTTTATTTTTTTTATTATCCGCTAAAATCAAAGGAATTTAATGATGGGGAAATAGAAAAGAAAAACAATCCAAAAGAGAAAACAAACCAAAATAAAAGACAACAAAAGTACTCACTTGATACAGTGATGTGGGCGTCCAAGACTGATATGGCTCATTTAGAGTGATCACTCCATGAAGACCAAGTTTTTTTAAGCGAGGACATAGGTGGGAAGCGGAACATCACCTATCAGTATAAACCGGAAGGAAAAAAAAATAGTATTAGCATTGCATCCTAAAATAAAAATAGAATAAAATACCGACTATTTTATCCAACTAACTTGCACCTGTGTTGTTAAAATAAGTCATAGAGCGATTAATCCAACCAATACAACAATGGTTATTAACAAACATCCTTAGAATAATTCAAACATATTTACATGGTTAAATTCCATGTATCGTCCATAACATAGTACATGAATTACTTAAAGCGAAATACCTTCCGAATTCGTATTAATTTAAGGACGGATTGTTACATCAATGATATTCACAACAGAATAATATTCTTTTCACTGAGTCCGACAATTCTTTTCTATCAAGCAGACCCAGACAATTCAGCTAAGATGAACATACACATTATAAAGAAAACACGCAATACCACACTTTGAAAGCAATGAAAAAAACAAATGGTCCTTTTTGGGTATTAACTTTAGCAGGGAATAGTTCGCCAGAATAAGTGGAATCACCTGTTCAATTTCTAATGACATGTTACCCAAAGATATTATTGCAAATTGAATGTACACCAATCACATCAAAAGCATAACGCAAAATAAAACCAAGCTGTAATAGCTACTTAAGCGACCAAAGAACATGAATAAATATTAATTAGAATGAATAACAGATCTTAAATTACCTTGAAAGCTTGAGCTGTTTGAAACATTATAAACCAAATGTTTTGCAAGTAACAGTCTTCAGTCAGGGGAGGTATCTTTTCCGATGGTTGTCTGCTCCAAATGCTCAGCAGGACAACAAAACCGATGACATCGATATAAAGCAATGAACTGTTGAAATAATCAACTGTAACCAAATCTAAAAATATATACTTCACACCATCACTTTGGTAAATATTAGTATTTGGTTTTTCCAGATTATGATATCAATTGTCAGGAATGGTGGTTCCTAATGGGCTGAATCTGGTAAAGTGGCATTAACCTTGCCTTCAATATCAAAATTAAAGCCCTAAATATATGCGCACAACAAAACTCTAACTGCAGTTACGTATCCATTGTGAACCAAAGAGCAGAAGTATCATATTATTACATATTCAAACCTACTAAAAATAAATGATCGGGTATATGTTTACAGAGTTAATCTGGTTTTAAGAAATGCTAATAGAATACATATTCATTATCAGCATTAGAGCACAAACCAAGTTTAATAAGTTTCACATTATGCAAATATAATTCAAGTCCTTATTGGCATGATGCCATGAATTTTAAAAGAACCCCAGTTTCATAAACAAATGACCATCAAAGTTTCATACTACAGAACACAATAGCAAAGAATGAAAAATCAATATCATATATACTTCGATGAGCGTGCGAAAATGAAAAATATAACCCTAGAACTGGTACTAATTAAGATACAACTCCCGGTATTAATTAATGAATTATAAACGGTAAATAATTAAAAATCCAATTGCATCGAAGAAAATGCAAGGATGAAAACATAAAAAGAATAATTGATTTTTGATATTTAGATTTTGACCAGATTTAGTATTTGGTTTAATATTTGTCCAATGTTAGGGTTTGGCATCTGGATTGGACGTTGATCCGAGTCGACTAAGTTAAATTATATTTTTATTTAATAACTATTAAAAAATGTACTAATTGATGTTTGATATTCAGGTTTTGACCAGATTTAGTATTTGGTCTAACAGTTCACTTATGCGTGAATTCGTAAAAGAGGTACACAGTTTTAAATTTGTTAGACCAAATACTAAACCTGGTCAAAAACTGAGTACCAAACATCAATTAACCCATTTTTTAATAGTTATTAAACAGAAGTTTAAACTTAACTTAGTCAGCTCAGGTCAACGTCCAGTCCAGGTACCAAACCCTAACGTTGGACAAATGTTAGACCAAATACTAAACATGGTCAAAATCTAAGTACCAAAAATCAATTAGCCCACATAAAAAGCAAAACAACCACCTCATATTAGAGGACAACCCTGTAAGCTACGATAAAAACACAAAAAACAAAAAACAAAAAACAAAATTACAATATTGTTAGAAACCAATTATTTTTATAGCTATATTAAAATTGCAATACTATTATCAACCTAAAATGAAAAATGATACTTATACTTCATTTATGCCTTGAATAAACACCCAACTCTTCATTGAATTCACAATTATTAGAAAACCTGACCTACAAAATCAAAAAAAAAATGATAATATCATCCAAAAATAATAACATGCATGATCAACCAAGAGTAACTAAGAAAGAAAAAATCAAAATAAAATAAAGAAAAACTCTCACATACAAACCAAAAAACAGTAAAATTAAACCTAAAATTTTGAATAAACCCTAACAAACATCTAGTTAGAACCTAATGAACCCTTTCCTTGAAAATGTAAATCACGTTGAAAATCAACTAAAACAAAAAATAGATGTTATAAAGCAAATACCTCACATTAGAAGACAACCCTGTAAGCTGCGATCAAAACACAAAAACGAAAAATAAATTTACAACATTGTTAAAAATAAAAATAAAATATTTACAACTATATTAAAATTGTAATATTATAATCAACCTAAAATGAAAAATGATACTTATACTCCACTATGCCTTGAACAAACACTCTACTCTTCATTAAATTTACAATTATTAGAAAACCTGACCTGTAAAATCAAAATTAAAAAAAAAAATGATATCATCAGAAAATAAGAACATATAAGATCAATCAAAAGTAACTAAGAACTCAAAAGTCAAAATAATATAGAGAAAGGATCTCACATACAAACCAAAAAACAGTGAAATTAAATCCAAAATTTGGAATAAACCATAACAAATATCTGGTTAGAACCTAATAAACTCTTGCCAGAAAAATGTAATTCACGGTGAAAATCAACTAAAACAGAAAATAGATATTACCTAGATGATAAAAAATTAACTTTTCTACCAGATATAATATAAAAGTTTCCACTCCGTATTGGCACCTACGGTATAAAAAAAAAGGAAAAGTAATCTTAACATGAACCAACGGGGAGCAGAAACACAACATAAAAAGTAAACCATAATGAAAAAAAAAGTCGAGAAAAAAACAAAATGAGACAACAAAAACTAGGGTTTAGAAAGAAGGTTTTATACATTGGGCATGGTATTCATCACTCACGTACCATACGTGTGCAGCAAAACAAAAATAGAAACGTGTAACCCACGATCTCTTATTGGTTTAAATATTTTATGGTGAAATCAGAAGCTCTAAAAATTAGGAGATTTCTCAACTTTTAACTATACCTTTGTAAACCAACCTCAAATTATATAATTAAATTTTGTTTAAGCCTAAGTGACTAGCAAATTTTGGGAACTAACCTAAAATTTGTGTCAACATGTTACTCTTGGGTGGACGACTAACTCCCATTTTGTGTACAAGAATTGGACGTGGACTTTGGGTACTAGTGAGTTCATGGTTTTATAAAAGGGACCTGTTTCCACATGCGCACAACATACTAAAATTGGGTGGATACACAACTTATATGAGAGAGGGTAAAGCATATTTGCATTATAATGATAGGTTCAGTGAACCTTATTTAGGCTTTGAACTTCCGAGTAATATTTGTGGCCCACACTTAAATATGAAATTGGTCCGTGTACAGTTGCGCCTTTTTACTAGAGGTTGTATTTAACTGAATGACAAAACCATACCCAAACTTTGTACATTAGCATGAGTCTCAAATATTTTGTTGGATTCCAATTCGGGATGATATTATAAGTTTATCCGAATTATTATTTAAGCATTTTAATTTTGCATGAGCACACATCCTCGTGATAGAGATCGCGAAGAAACAATATTTGTGCCAATTTAGCTATAACAAAAACAAGTGGCGCCTTATTTTAACTCCATGGATTTTTCTAGAAAGATGATGCGTCACATGGATCAATTGCATATTTTGTGTAGAAGCTCTTCAATATTTATGATTTTTCCAGAAATATTTTTATTATTTATGGTTCTTTCTACGGTCCACTTGAAGCTTGGGATAAATGAGATGTCCCAGTAACTTCCATGCATTCTTGATTGCCACGGTCCTCATGTAAAAGTAACCTTGAACTTTCTCTATGGGTATTGCATCAAGAGTGTTAGTACCTAAAATTGCTCTTAGGAAAAACAATGTACCGTTGAAGTACTTTTTAGGTTCGAGGATCAAAATCTTACAAAAGGAATCCAAACAAGAAGAATATCACGTTTTGCTTAGGTTACCAAGAGAGAAGATATGTTGATCTTAGGGGAGGGAAGCAAAGAAAGTTGAAGAAAATGTGTGTATTGAATTGTGTGTAGAGATGATAAACTATTGAGAATAACAAAGCTTATGAGAATAGTAAGCTTGTTCTGTTTTTGGAATGGGCTAAGTAGCCTATTTATAATAGTTGATGACATACATGTTTCCTTGTAAAGTAGTGGAGGTAGTGAGGAAATGAAGTAATGGAGGTTACAGGGTAATGGTGTAACCGCCTTGGAATCTTCTGGAAACCATTACTCCATTACTCCATTAATTGCTTCAACCTTACAACTACTTTATAACTTCCTTATCATGGGGTGTTGCCATACCGCATGTTGCTGTAACCACCAGACCAAACCCCCATGAAGAATTCCCCTATGTAATTGTTTTGATTTCTCGTAAGAGTTAGTAGAGTCATGGACTCTGAGTTTTGTTGTAACAAAATATTTGTGCTAGCTACAATGATGTATATGAGTTAGACGCTTAACCGTGGTGTTGCTAGTACTCACCGATGTCATGGTTGTAGCCTGGATGATGGTGCAAGCATGACGCTAGGGTGAAGAGATGCACAAAGGTAAAAAGAAGGGGAAGGCTAGCAAGGCCTCAAGGCTGACGCTAGGGTAAAGGTTGACGTTATGGTAACGGCTTACCTAGGGTAAAGGCTGACGTTAGGGTAAAGGCTTACCTAGTGTGAAGGCTGACGCTAGGGTAAAGGCTTACCTAGTGTGAAGGATGACGCTAGGGTTAAGGCTTACCAGTGTTGTTGCTAACACAGCCAAGCTTGGCGCTAGCCCTTCTAGGGCCTGTTTGGCGTGTTCTTTGTTAGATTTGTTGGCTTTTTGAATTTTTTCCTAGCCTTTTGGCACATGTGTGTGCTACTCATTTGTGTTGGGAATGTGGCTAGGGTTCGCTAAGGCTGGCACTTGCTAGTGCCATGGTTATTGCCTGTGCACCACTAGCTTTGGCATCCGTTTAATGTCTTGGCCATACTTATGGCCTATTTATTTTTCTCAATTGTATGAGATTTAATGTTAGCATTTATGCTTAACTTTTATGCCGTGCATACATAACCTTTTCAAGAGATTCAACTGTGGAAGTTTGCAACTTGAGATAATGCTTGATGCGACTCTGCAATTAGATGATATGATGCATTTAGTAGCACATTTATTTGAGAATAATGTAAAATTTTAGAATAACCATTGTGCCCTTTCCGCTCGATTTTTTGGTAAAATGACTATTTTGCCCCTGGTCCAAAACTTGACGAAAATGGATTTTCACCTCTAATTGTAAAATGACCATTTTCCCCCTTGATGTGTAAAATGACTATTTTACGCCTGGTCTGAAAAATTATCCAAATAGATTGTTTTACCCTTTATCAAAAACCCACCATCTACAAAGAGATACGAAAGTCATGTAGTGTGACCTTGCAAAAGATTTAATTAGTAGCACATATTCTTAATATATGAAATACTAAGCAATCATAACAAAAACCTTTTTTTTTCAAAAATAATGAAAAGCAAAATACTCAATATATTACAAAAGTTTTTGAATCCTGATACGCCACGTGCATGATAGGTGCCACCAAAAATATTACCATCCCCGCAAAATTTTCAAATCTTTTAATCCTTTCAGCTATAATCAACTTTATCAATTAGTTTTAAACTGTAAAAACGGTTTATGACCTTGTTGTTTCCTCATTCAAATGATGGCAGTTAGATGTTTCACATCTTCATTTTTCTCCGCACGGTCTTCTCTTCCTCAAGCTCTTTCAAATGCTAATTAATTTTCCCAAGTGGCTGTTTCAATTACCATTTATTTTCATTCTTTTTTTCCCTTTTTTTTGAAATCTAATGCTCATCCCTTTCTCTAGGGACGTTCGTTACTTGCGACAACTCAGAGAGGATTTTGTAGGTAATGATGGGGGGAGATACTGTGAAAAAGGTGAAGGGTAATATGTGGAAAATAGAGGATAAAATGGAAACTCCAAACTTGAAACTGTCAAAAAATTTCTTCGTTAGAAATTCCTCTCTCATGATGTTTTTTTTTAATTATTAATATTTTTTGAATGAACTCAACATTTATTTATGTATTTATTTGGATTCAAGGACAACTTTGCTCCTAGCTTATTTCTTCTGAATTTGAGTTTGAACTTGAACAAGAAACACGCATCCTATTTATTTAATATGTTAAGGGCCTAGCATAGTGAGGACTATGCCCCCGGTCATGGAGAAACTACCCTTGTTGATGATGAAATTGACGAAGGATGGTGAAGGCTACGAACTGTTTTAAAATTCGATATGATTTACTAAGAAGGGTTGGTGATATCGAGTTTACAACATGGAAATTAGAGAAATATTTCAATGTTTGAGTAGGATTGGAATTTGAAGAAGAACAAGTGATTAATATGAGTTATGGTTTTGATAGTGAGTTTTGCCGAGAAGTTGCTGGAACAACTGGTGAAGCATCTGTCGTTGATTGTGGCTGAGATGAAAAAGAGAAATAGTATTCGAGTTAATGTGGGGTTCGAACAAGTTTTCAATCAGGGAAAACATGAAAGGAAGAAATGTTTTCTTCCAAGGAATCACGGTTTGCTGTCATGGTTCAATGTCTATGAGTTTTAAAGATAAATTTTAGAAGTTAAGACAGAGAATAGGCTTCGGTAGGAGTTGGTTTTTGAAACCAAGTAAGAGACGAGTTGTAGTTCAAGATATGAATTGATTTGGGTATGTTTTCTTGCGGAAAAAACTGCAAGGAGGTGTGTTATTGTCAATGGTCTTTGTGGTTCAATTGTGGTTGAATGGTGTAGATTGAGACTTGTTTTTAGAAGTTGAGATGGTTTAGGAATATGTGATGCGTTTCCTAATTCGAAATTACAGGAAATAAGTGGTATAAAAGGGCTTGGAAATCAAATCAAAGGCAAAAGATACCCTCTCTACAAGCATAAACAGACACACAAAGTGTTCGATAAAAGTCCCAAGAAAAATTTAAAGCTCTTTTTTACCGAAATTTTAAGTGGCTTGTTCTCGTCTTCCCGCTAATCTTTATTTTTTTATGAATTTATAAAATGTAAACTCCAAAATATGTGTAGCTTATTTTATTTTATTGGTTAAGGATCTAGTCGAATTTTGCAAACATATTACTTGATTAACGAATTAGTGTTGTTTCATAATTATTTTTCATAATTTACTAAAAATATCGTCATATATGGTTGGATGATTGTTTAATTAAGTGGCCAATTAATTGAACTCATAATTCATATCTAGAGCTAATTTAAGGTTGTTAATACTGTAGATGGTGAGTTTTTTACAAGGGATAAAATTATAATATCACTTTTCCCAGCTGCAGAGGCATGAAATAAATACGTATAAGTTCGTGACCCGTCATCGGAATTATGGATACATATTACTATCTTACATTCCGCAAGAGGAACCGTATTCAGCTCATAGCTACATTATCCTTGTAGCTCTTTTATATATGTATACGCCTTCAAAATTTCAGGCCTTTACCTGGCTAAACCCTCGTTATTTCATGTGCATCCATGCAAAATATTTGTGTTAATCAGAACACACTGATTATCCAAAATTATGAACATTCGGAACGAATGCTCTGTCATCTCTGAATGAAAACACGAATTAGATGCATACCATCTAAATGCAGAGTCGCATCAAACATCATTTCAACTCGCAAACTTCCACGGGTGAATTCCTTGAATATGTTCTATATGCACTGCATAAAGGACAAGCATACCCTAGCCAATACTAGCCCATAAGCCAACACCAATGTCCAACAACTATCACTGCCCTCATATCTGGGCTAGCATTAGAGTTAGCGCCTGCACTATCGTCCCTTCTCACCTCTTCCTTGTATGCGCCGATGCTTGTTGCGTCATCCCCGCTTGCTCGTGCCAGCATTACCCTTTATTACTAGCGCCAATACTAGGCCATTGCCATACTGTGTTGGCACAAACTCATTGATAGCAGTATCTTACGACAAATTCACGAATTATTCACGTGTTTTGAGTCCATGACTCCACTAAATCCTACAGGAAATCAAAACAATTACATGGGGGGATTCTTCATGGGGTGTTGGTCTGGTGGTTACAGTAACATGCGGCGTGCCAACACCCCATGATGAGAAAGTTACAAAGTAGTGGTAACGGTTGAAACAGTTAATGGAGTAATGGAGTAATGAAAATTCCAAGGCGGTTATACCATTATCTCAATAAATTCATCTCTCCATCTCTTCACTACCTCCACTACTTAGAAGGAAATACATGTGTTCCCAAACTATTATAAATAGGCTACTTAGCCATTCATAAAAAACGGAAAAGCTTACTATTCTCTCACAAGCTATGTTATTCTATATAGTTCAACATCTCTAAGATCAACCCATTTATTTCCTTCAACTTTTTCTTCCTCCCTTCCCTAAGATCAACCCATTTTCTCTCCTTGTGACCGAAGCTGGGCGGAACGACTACTTTCATGGCTTAAGCTTGCTTTGTACGATTTTGATTTCTGAATCTAAAGAAAGTACTTCGATAGTACATTGTTTTTCTTAGGAGTAATTTTTAGGTACTAAAAAATACAAAAAAGTTGGCAAATATTAATTACAAGTAGCATAGTGTGGTTATTAATGTTAGTGATAGCACCAAATAATTGCATGTAGATTATAACCTTTGTTAAATTAACTACTTGTAATATTTTATTGCATTGATTAGGCTTGTTCACCAATTTTGATTCTCTTAGAGGGTTCAGCCTAATAGTGTGATGCGTTGGGTTATTCTATAAGTATAATTCATATACACATCGTTATGGGTATATGATGACTCTAGGAAATTATCGAAATAGATTATCGATGAGATATTTTAGGGCTTTTGATAATGAGAGATTAAATATCAATTCTAGTTATTAGTTATAGTACATGTTTTTTATTGGATATGAATCATTTTCCAATATTTTCAACTCATTTGATCACTTTTAATTATTTCTTTGATTTCATATTAGTTTAAATTACTCATAAAAGCTCATCAGTTACATAAGGTTTTGAATACGGATAACAACCAATACCTCTCTGTGGAACAAACTCATTCTTATTGTTATGCTTAATTTATATTTTGATTAGTGAGAACATGAAACAATTTTGACGGATACGACACCGATCAACACTCCTTCAAGACCAACTTAAGAAAGCTTATAGGATTAAGTTTTCACAAATTGGAGGCTACTACACTCTTCTTCAGGTAACCTTTGAAAAACCCCATTTTTTTTTAAGGTTTGAGTAGGAAACATAAATAGCATACCAAAGTTTGAAAAAATTGAGTTTTTTGTACTTAGCCAAACATTTACACTATCAGCCGAATCTTCAAATTTCTAGCCGAACCTTAGAGTTCTTATAAAACCTAAATAACAGATGTTAGGTTCGGATATAAAGTTAAATTTTAGTGTTGTTAGAACTTATAAATTTGTCATATGAACTTTAGTATCCGATAATTTTAGTGCTACCCGATCTTTCTACTTGCAAGAAACCATGAACCACAGAGTAATGTTCGGATGTGAAAAACAATCGATCTAGCTGAAAATTTTTCTTTCCCAACCAAAATTTATACTTCCAATATAACCTGAACTACAAAGTGATATTGGCTGTGAAAATAAATTTCGGTCTAGCCTAACTTTTTTTTCTTTCTCATCCGAACTTTGGTTTGGTAGTCGAACCTTTTAGTAGTTATTAATCGAACTTGGATTTGGTAGACGAACTTTAATTTGGAAGCCTAATTTGTTGGGTTATTTTTATCTTGTTCACATAATTGGGGTGTATGACCACTTTCCTTGAAACGAAGAGGGTACTGAGTACACCATCAATTATTTTACTTTTAACCTATACATAGACACACCTTGTATAATATTTTCGATCTTATAAAGATTAATTGATAAAGGTGATCCTGGTAATAACATAAGTTTCGTAAGAATAAATTACAAGATCTACCAAGATATTGAATGACGTACAAGTTTATTTACTTTAATTATAAGTATAACATTTATAATGCGGAAAGATAAAGTAAACAACACGACACACAAATTCTGTCAATAAGGAAACTGCTTGGCGAAAAACCCCGAGACCTAGTCAAGTTTTGAATACTCTCATAATTAAGCATCTAAAATAATGCTTACCCACAACCATGTGTAGTTGAGATCGAATAAAATACCCCTAGTTACTCAGTTTCTTCATTATCCTTGCTCCTATAACCAATCTGGCCAACACATGTGAATCACTCAACAAAGTCCACTGTCAAAAGTTGCTTCTTAATACGTTGTGATGACTTCTGTAGTCCAATTCCTTTAGGACATCTTAAAAACAACAAGGAACCAAACTGCTTGCTAGCCACTCGGTACCAACTCACAATACCAAAGATATTAATATTTAATTCAGACTCAAGGATCTTCTGTTTAGATCCAAGAAATATCAAGATAAGAAAGATAATATTTGATTCGAAACTCCGTGATCAAGATCACGATTATCGAAATAATCAATCTTGATTCCACAAGTTAAGTTTATAAAACAAACAACTTTTCGATCTCACAAGTGTTATGTTTATCAAAATAAACAGCTTGTCGTCCCAAAAATCAAGTCTTGCAGATAATCATACCAAGATCAAATCTTGAATTTTTTTAATCTTCAAAAATAACAACCTGTACTTTATTCCAATATTCAATTTTTCTCACATAATGGAGTCTGTTAACGTTTTTATATCAATAGTTCTATCCATAGATTCAGAATCACTGAATCTATATAGTTAAATCTTGATGCCAAAGTATTGAGTGGCATCAATAGTTTAAATAAAGTGTTGAGTGTCCTTATATCAGAAGAGAAAAATAAACAATAACTTATCTAGAAGATAACTATGTGTTAGTTCAACTACGAGTAATAAACAACGAAAACTAAATAACACTGGTTTTCAGTACTTCTTGATGCCAAAGAAGTATTTAAACTAGTTAATTGTGATGTTAACCAAATTGAATCAGACTACTTGTCGCTATTGAATTAACTACCACACAAACTATGGTGTATTCAAGGATCGGTTTGTAAGAATACAAGACTCCACCATTTATTGTGTTATGACCAAGGCTTGTTTGGAAACAAGATACTCCAAATTCGAAAATCAATATATATTCAATCAATTTTATTTCCGAATTTAACTTATATCTTGAAATTATACGATTATATTAACGTGTATCACTCATTTATAATAAATATAAAATATTTTTTCCAAAATATATAATCAATAATATTTTCCTAACATTAATACTTGGCATTATCCTACTAGTATGACAACTGATACTAGCTAGTTGAAAATCCATGTACTTTGCTAAAATAGTCAATTAGTTATGTGAAATCTTCTTAGAAAAGAAAACATCAATTTTCGATACTAAGATAGTAAAGAAAATATATCTCAATATAGTAATAGGATCTTGCCTTGACCATCGAAAGAATAAAAATAAACCATAATATATTGGAGTTAAACATGTGTTCAGTATTTCCTAACATAGAACTTTCCTATTCATCTTGCACTTATCTCAAAATCTAAAAGATCAAGAATGAAATACAAAGATTTCTAAAATATGCAAGCTTCGCACCGGACCTGGGATTGATCCCGATATCGGTCATAAATCCTTGTTTGAGTTTCCAAGGTTAATTCGAGTTCAAACTAAATTTAAAACATGTTAAAGAAATTGCTTTATAACATGATTCAAATCACATATTTACAAATAGATAAACATATCTAGTTTCTCGAAAGTTTGACACAAATCAATATTATTAGTGTTATGTCAAAATCACGAATGTTTAAAAAATATACTTTGTAACTCAATACAATAAGTTGTAGAAACAACTAATGCATATCCTTCCTCTTGATACTTTGATCATAATAATGAACAAGTCATCCAAATGCTTAAGTCATGTAAACAAACTTCACATGTTATGATTTCGATGATTACTACTGAAAAAACTTGATATAAATGGAACAAGTCAAGTCAATAGCAATCAACCTTAATCCGAAGGATGATGTCTTCGTTTTTTCTTCAATACATCTTTAGTTCTCAAATGAGTAACTAGAGCATGTATCAACATTTATATGTCCGAAGTCTAAACTAACAAAGTTGACGTTAGTAAGTAATTCAAGCGGTGAGTTTTGGAACTAAACTTGACAACCAAACTTGACATACTAATGATTGGTGGGTTCAAAACAGCAATGCTATAATATCCATGAATTGAGCTTGTACTCAATCATAAAATATTAGGTTGATGGGATGTCGAATATAGGAATGTACTTGTTCCACGAGGTGCCGAAGAAGTCTAAAGAATTCGGTTGACAAAGTTGATGGAGGACTTGGACAATGTGGATGTTAAAAAAGTCAAGTTTCACCTGTACTGATTTTAAGGATATGAAGAAGAGAAACATAATTTGTCGCATGTCTTGGGACCGTTACTCAATCTACAATCCTTAAAGAGTACCCTGAAAACTTTGTTATGTCCATACGATACCCACCGTGGAAAATGAAAACTTTAGGTTGGTAGTGAAGGGAACAAAAAGAACATCGAGAATTTTTTTAATCCCAAGTATGAGCCAACTCCAACGATAGATCACTGGAACAATATGAGAGAGTTCGCTATTGAGGCTAGTTAGTTAATATCTTTAGAGGATAACCGAATTGAACATGGCCAAGGATGCATGGAATGGTATCAAGGTATTACTCATCCTTTAGTAACAACTAGAGAAACTCAAGCTCGAGCTGAAAAGGAAAATGAGAAGGCGAAAGAGAAGGATGCGAAAGAAAATTATGCGAAAGAGAAGGGAGTTCCCACCAATAAGGTGCCCACTTGTGGAAAACACTGCTAATTTTTTTGACGTTATGGTATAAAACTAAATAACTTATTTTTCTCTTTAGTTAAATATTTGTTAAGGTGTGTAAGCGACACTTAAAGAAAATGATGTCTAAAATTCACAGTGGAAAGTCGATGTCGACATAAGAACAAACCGACCTTTACAACCAGTGGGATAAAGTAATATCACACAACTATGTGGAGCCTAGCCATTATAAGGCGATGAAGAGGAATCGACAACAAAGCAAACGTGCAAGTGGAGATGCTTCTACTACAATCGAACCAACCAGAAATGTTATTGTAACTAACGAGGAAGTTGATGAAGAAAATCATAGTCATCGAGGTGGTAAAATATATTTTCCGAAGTCATCGATGTAATTGAGTGTTGAAAGAATAATTTCCTGGCTATGACAATATTTAAGTTTTAACTATTTTGTATTCATGGATTTCGTACGTTTGGTTTCTAGTGCACTTTGATTTGGTATGGTTTTTTGTAGACTTTAATGCTTATTTTAATCTTTTTAATTGATGAAACAATTTATAAAAAATCAACCGTGTATTAAGTAAAAGGTTGGGCTAGCAAAAATATGTTCAAAACAAGACAAATTTCAATTTTGTGACAATAGTAACACGTTGGGCTATGAAAATTATTTTCAGAGCTAGCCGAGCATTACTCCATAGGCATATGAAACAAGGTAATTCCAGATTCGGCTACCTCCAAGTAATATTCGAGCTATCCGAACATTACAAAAAACTAGAAATACATAATTTTTTGAAATAACTTGTTACCTTAACGATTTTTTTTTTTTTTGAAAAATAGTCGTCAACATTTTCCCTATATAAGAAAACATATACTCTTCTCCAAATATTAAAATGCCATTTCTACATCATATAATATTCCAACTATGTTTTTTTCTTCTACAATTTCTCCATGTTACAATACTCCAACTATGTCTTCTTCTTCTCCTACTTCTGCGCGTATACCACCACTACAAAAAAATAGGTTTTAGATGATCAAGAAGTTGTCGATTATGGAGGTTTGATTCTAAATGAACCAAATATGTTCCGCATAGATATTGAGACTCACTTAGCCAATAGGGAGTCAAATGAATATCCTGTAAATTACAACGAAGATGGCAACGATTATTATTACAATGAGATTTCAGATTTTGGGGACCATCTAATCGATGTTGAATATGATTACCATGAGATTTAGTAAAGTTATGTAGATGGTGGGTTTTTGACAAGGGCATATATTGTAAAAGTTACCTTGCATGGCTGCCAAAATATAATAAGCGAATTTCTGACACAATATTAGAATTATGGATGTGTATGTCTATCTTACATTCCGCAAGGGAATTGAGAAGGCATACTCAGCTCGTGGCTAAATTAGTCTTGTAGCAGTTTTGTATATATATGCGCCCGTAGAAATCTCAGGGCTTTACCCAATTAAACCCTCGTTACTTCATGTGGAAATCATCTGTAATCAGAATGTGTTGGTTATACAAAATTACGAACAAAAACACTAATTAGATATATACCATCTAAATGCAGAGTGGGATCAAACATTATCTCAAGTCGCAAACTTCCACGGCTGAATTCCTTGAATATGTTATTATGCACTGCATAAAGGCCAATCATAATGCCAACAAGTAACTTTAAAGCCAACATTACCCAGTTAATATTAGCGCCTTGCCAGCGCCGCCAACGTTACCCAGGTAATGTTGGCGCCAAGACAACACCAGATAGCACTAGCGCATATATCAGCGCCAACACTAACGGCCAGAGTGCTAGCGTTAGCACTAGCGCATACATCAACGCCAACACCAACGGCCAGAGTGCTAGCGTGATGTGTTTTAGAAAGTGGTAAATAAAGATTCGATTCTCGAACTTGTGAAGGTGATGATTTTAGAAAATAATGATTTAAACTAACTCTAGAAAATTCCAGGAGTAAGAAAAAGACTAAATAACCTAACTATGATTTTTAAATAATTTTAAACGTACCAGGAATCAGGAATCAGGTAATTCTAACAACCTATGTGATTAAT
>JAJJMC010019642.1:18746325-18807012 GCA_023531435.1 Papaver californicum
AAAAAAAAAAGTACTCCTAGAATACATTGTTTTGACTAGAAGTAATATTTAGGTACTAATAATTGACGACCACAGTGAGAGATCAATCTCTAGGTCACGAATCCAATTTTTCAACCATTTGAAAATAGGGTGGATCTTTGATCTATTTCAATCATTAAACTCAATTCTGGTGTTCCAATCCTCAAAATGCTTTCACCAAAAACACCAGCACTCCTCTCTCAAGCACTGCTACTGGAAACGCCATGGATAACCAAGCATCACCAAGTCTCTCAAATCCGATGAAGAGACCCTTATTGAAGCACAAGCGGACATGTCGACCTCTTAGAATGAAATACTCTCTCCTTTCAAGAATCGGATGGATAAACCACCTCTAGAGCAACAAGTATCATATGAAACAAGCCAGAAACACCTCCAAAGTTATTGCTGATGCTAACACATCCAGGGCCCACGTCCAAAGATATAAAGGAGAAGCTCATCTAACCCGTGATTTGGTACCTGGAAACAGGCAACAACAAAATTTTCAACGCCGGTGAAGTTCTGAAAGGCCCCTGCAAAAATCGCAAAAAAGAAGAAGAAGAGAGGCTTATCTCTATTCCACTAACACCATCCTTTTTGTCTACTTAAGATCCAGAGAAACCTACACTAATGGGGTATATCTCTCTCCACCTTTCTTTTCGCATAAGGAGATAGGGTTCTTCACCTTTTTCAAGCCGTCACTAGATAAATACAACAAATGTTCTTGACGCTACCAGCGTCAGCACATTCAGAATTGACATTCGACGCAATGGCGAGATCCTCATTCAAAGAAAGAAACCAAGGATCCACTGATCAAACTTTGTCATTCATAAGGGTCTATAGAAACCACTATCATTTTGTGGCCATGAGTGTCGCTACCACTTCATCAGCAATAATCATGTGGATCCATCCATGACATGGATCTAGGATGTCCATGAATCCACAACAACAAGGAAAGGTTCGACGCATCTCTGGAGAAATTGTTACCAAGGGACCCACCTGTATGCGCCAATAAGGCAGCAGACCCTAAATATTTCTCACCTTTAGAACATCACCAAACAACGAATATGGACTCTAAACAGTCACATCGAGGAAAGGTGATGCCACACGCCGATGGATTTCGTCCATAAGTAAGTCATATTCAGCAACTCTCCTTACAATCAGTTATCCCACTTCCCATCAAGGCTCGAGGACTCGACTTGAGTATCAACCTCATCGTGCCTTGACGATGTGAATGGGAAGCTGATCTATTTCAAAAGTTTGTCGAATGGATAGGGGTCATCTCTACTGAGAATATTAAAACCAATAACTTAATCATCCTTGAAATGTGTCATCAACCTGAGATACCAAAACCCAACCCTTTCCAAATCGGAGACACTACTGCCTCTCCTGGAGCAAAACCATATATGTTCATTAAAACTATATTAGATGGATACTAAAAACTTATCAATACTGATAATCCAACATGGGTAGTTGTACGTGGCAAGTGTCTTAAAGATGTCAAGGCTTAAAAACTTCACCACCGTTGACAGCTTTGTCAAGGATTAAACACTTCACCACCCCTGAAAAAGCTTCCAAGGCTAAGCACTTTACCACCCTTAGCAATATTTCCATGTTTTTACTTAATTCCTCCAAGATGTTTGCAGTGCTTGAATTCATACTTAGGATTTTAATTTATTTTATTAAACAAAGTATTGTTTCTCTCTCTAGAAAATCCTTTGCAAACCGCTCAAAATCTACCTACTTAAAATCCCAAAACAAAACCACAGAAAAATCGGGTATCTCAGAAACAGATAAAAAACCTCAAAACTTATAATTTAGAAAAGATCTCTGAAGAATGGTTAGCACCATCAGCATATGATCTCTCCAGTTGTGCAAGGGCTACAGTTACAAGCCTCAACTCACAGGATAGTCTTTCGGCAACACCTCTAACCTTGGTAATCATTTCTAAGTCGAAGATGCACATACTTCTTTCAAGTTCTCCTGAATGACTCACATATGACGACAAAGCCATCCGACAACAAGCTTAGCTTCCTCAGTTTCCTCTAAGAGTCGGGTCCTGTCAAACTCAAAGTCAAAATCAGCTCCAGCGTTTGGATACTCAATTAATGCAGTTTTTATTGCATTGGCATCTTACACAACAACACCACTTGGAGTACCAACTTCAACAAACTGGATCTGAAGGATCACAAGAACCACAGTTGAGGACTGAAGATTTGTACAAGATCCCCTCATTGTCAAGAACCTCTCCATCCTATAAGAGATAGTTAACCAGAGAGTCACAACCTTGACAAGACCCTTTACTCTCCAAAGACATGCCGCAAAGGTATCTTCATCTCTCCCTACTACGTCGCCAGATCTGATAGGCGCCTGCGAACCCTAACGAAGATGAAACGCATCCCAAGCCTATTCCAGAAAATATAACTCCAGAAATCAAATAAAAGTGTGACAGGGGGCTGCTCACCACAACACATCTCATAATAATCTAGGATTCAGAAGATAGCTCAAGAGACGTCTCTTGGAACAAAGTCTTTGAAGAAACCCGCATCACCGCGTCGGCAACAAGATACCTTTCATCTCATCCTCTTCACCCTCGACGCCTTCAGAGGACTTCGCCCATATAAGCATTCTAAGCATACCGTCATCACATCCATAAAGGATAAAACAAGCTTATAAACCAAAGGGTCAGAATAAGACACAATTTCTTTCAGTCAATGCTCGCGAAAACGTCCTAGTTGCGACTCAACATACCAGGCACCAATAAGGACTCCAAATTGAATTCAAGTTCTTGTTCCAGCCATGATGCGTAAAAACAACAACAACAATAGAAGATATCAACCTTTCTGTCTCCCCTTGCCTGATCATAACCTAGAGGCATGAACTCATGATGATACTATTAAATTATCAATCGTCGAGCAGCAAACCAAAATAACTACACCTAGGAACTGAAGGCTTCTTCAGTTTCAGAGATTTAACTCATTCACCTCCTTCGACCAGAGTATTTAATCAACAACGGTAGTAGCAACAAGACCCCTCAATCGCACTATTCTGACGAAAACATATGTACATCAGTACCTCCACAACTTGTAGGCTTCCTCCCCTAACCTGATCACGTCCATAGCATGGGGACTTCGCCTCTGTTTCTTTTGTTGTTGATTTCAACCATACTAGTCAACTACGAAAGACACACTGAATTCGGAATTCTCAAGGTGACGCCATCAATTGCCCCCATGCTTCAAGCAAACCCTAAACATATAGAACTCGTGGTCATGATCACAACTATCACTGGTGGCGAGGTGGCAACAACCGTATCAAACACAATGAACACTCGATATGCCTGACCACTTCAGATTCATGCTTCTCATCTCAGCACCTGGAATGTGGGCTTACAAGCTCCTATTAAGAATTCATCTTCTCCAAAAACATGCCTATGGTGAACATCACATTCTCTTGGAAATCTCAAGATTCCCACATCCCCACTACAGCACTTACCATCATGAGCTCTCCAATTTGTCATACCTACTCCTGCTTACACACATGCATTCTATGAACTTGGAAATTGGAAACCATCGGTGGGGAAAGAGGCAAAACATCCTTAACGAAAAGTCTTCATCTGTATCTCTGCTACAACATACTAAAAGGGAGTGTCAACCGGATCTAAGAGCTATGAAATGTAATTCTTTCCCTAAAGTCTTTAAATACCGATGATTTACATGAGATTACAAATTACAAGTATGCACGCATGATTGACTGGCCATACAAGATCCGAATAGGAAAACGTCACCAACCTCATGTCATCATCGCTTCGCTGCTATGACCCTTGCCGTCTCGACTTCTTATATTGTTGTTGCTGCTGCTGGGCGAGAGGAGAAAGAAAGAGAGTGTTGGTGGTCGTTGATGGTCAAATAAGGGTTTCCTCTTTGAAGCCATGGTCTCGTGCTACACACGGGTTAATTTTGGTCTCTCTAACATACAAATCATCCACGCTTCACTAGTTTATGCTCACCAAACGACGCTCTATCATCCTACAGGCACTACTACATCAACTATTACTTCTTCATCGATTATTTGACATTATCGAAGCATCATCAAATCAGAATTCCTGGTGATTTATTTTGCCTAGCTGCAGAAGCATGAAATAAACACGTATAAATTTTTGACAAGTATCAGGATTATGGATACGTACTTCTATCTTACGTTCTACAAGAAAATTGGGAATGATATAAATTCTGACAAACATCAAGTTTATGGATTCGTACTCCTATCTTACGTTCTGCAAGAAAATTGAAAATGATAGAAATTCTGACAAACATCAGGATTATGGATACGTACTCCTATCTTACATTCTGCAAGACAATTGAGAATGATAAAATTCTGACAAACATCAGAATTATGGATACGTACGTCTATATTACATTCTACCAGAAAATTGAGAATACATATTTAGCTCCTGGCTAAATTAAGCCATGTAGATCCTTTTGCATATATATGCGCTTCTAGAAATTTCAGGGATTTACCCAGCTAAACCCTCGTTATTTCATGTACATCTATGCAAACCATTTGTATTAAACCAGAATATGTTGATAATATAAAATTGTGAACATTCAGAATAGAGGCTATGCCATATCTGAATAAAACGCTAACTAGATGCATACCATCTAATTGCAGAGTCGCATCAAGCATTATCTCAAGTAGCAAACTTCCACAGCTGAATCTCTTGAAAATGTTCTATATGCACTGTATAAAAGTTAAGCATAAATGCTAATATTAAATCTCACATGATTGAGAAACCCTAAACAGGTCATAAATAGGGCCACGACATTAATGAATGCCAATGCTAGAGGTCCATAGGCAATGGCCATAACATTAACAAACGTCATCCTTAGCATTCCCTAGTAATGCTCCAAATACCTGAGAGTACAATAGCAAAAGAAGCAAAACTTGCTCATCCAATTGCTACTCTACTAATAATATCTAACCATTAAATGATAAAATTCACATTTCATTTTGTCTAATAGACCACAATCTAGTGCTTACCACGCAACATTACTCGTCCCGCGCTAAGCAGTGGACTTAATGTAGATGGTGGGTTTTTGACAAGGGCATGAATTGTAAAAGTTACCTTGCCTGGATGCCAAAATATAATAAACGAATTTCTAACCAGCATCGAAACTATGATGCGTATGTCTATTTTACATTCCACAAGAGAATTGAGAAGGCATACTCAGCTCGTGGATAAATTAGCCTTTTAACTGTTTGGTATATATATATGCGCCCGTAGAAATCTCAGGGTTTTACTCAGATAAACCCTCCTTACTTCATTTGCAAATCATCTGTATTATCAGAAAACGCTGGTTATACAAAATTACGTATTCAGAATGGATGCTATGCCATTTTTGAATAAAAACGCTAATAAGATGTATACCATCTAAATGCAGAGTCGCATCAAACATCATCTCAAGTCACAAACTTCCACGGATGAATTCCTTGAATATGTTTTGTATGCACTGCATAAAGGCCAAGCATAATGTCAACAAGTAACTTTAGCGCTAACATTACCCAGGTAATGTTAACGCCTTGTCAGCTCCACGGCCACACTGCCAGTGCCAGCGCTAACACTACTCCAGTGTTAACGTTACCCGGGTAATGTTGGCGCCAACACTCTCTAGCGCTAGCCCTACGCCAATGATAACACCTCTCCAACGTTGCCAGCGCTAGCACTACTCCAACGCCAATGTTACCCGGGTAATGTTGGCGCCAACACAACACCATCTAGCACTAGCGCATATAACAACGCCAACACCAGCGTCCAGAGCACTAGCACTAGCGCATACATCAGTGCCAACACCAACGACTAGAGTGCTAGCGCTACCAGCAGCACCAGCGCTTACGCTGGCACCAGCAGCGCTAGCGCATATGCTAGCCTTCCCTATTCCTTTACATTTCCTTTTGTGCGCTTCTTCTAGCATCATTCTCACTTGCTCACATGCCACGAATATGCCCTTACTATTGATAGCATTATCTTACAACAAACTTACATGCTTTGGGTCCTTGACTCTACTAACTCCTACGAGAAATTAAAACAACTACATAGGGGATTATTCATGGGGTTTTGGTCTGGTGGTTACAACAACATGCAACGTGGCAACACCCCATGATGAGAAGATTACAAAATAGTGGTGAAGGTTGAAGCAGTTGAGGAGATAATAGAATAATGGTTTTCCAGAAACTTCTAAGGATAATGGGTGGTTACACCATTACCCCATAACCTCTATCACTCCATCTTCTCACTACCTCCATTACTTTTACATAGTTCTTAACTATTGTAAATAGGCTACTTAGCTTATTCTGAAAAGAACAAGCTTACCATTTTTTACAAGCCCTGTTATTCTTAATAGTTAAACATCTCAACACACAATTCATCACACTTATTTCCTTCAACTTTCTTTGCTTCTCTCCCCTAAGATCAACCCATTTTCTTTCCTTGTGACCGAAGCAGGGCGGAACGGCTACTTTCGTGATATAGGCTTGCCCTATACGATTTTGATTTCCGAATCTAAAGAAAGTACTTCTACAGTACATTGTTTTGCCTAAAAATAATTTTATGTATTAACAAGCTATAAACGTTGTTGACACTAAGTAGGGAGCGGTTGAGGTCATATAAATTAGTGATTGAGTCTTAGAAGCAAAATATGTATTTGGTTTCTATCTTTGCAATTGAGTCTTATTAGCAATATTTATGGTTGGTTTGTAGCTTTATAATTGAGTATTAGTAGCATAATAAACTTGGTGTCTTATTTTAAATCCATGTCAAAAAATTGAATTGGTTTTTGTTGTTTAGAGTCCAACAACTGTATGTCAGTGAAAGGTTCTTTTAGGACTAGATAATTTTAAATCCTAGTTGGTCAGATGTTTTAATCAGTTTATGATATCATTATTAATATGTGTATTGCGATTTTAATCAGTTGTCAAGTTACCATGAAGTGTTATACTTGGAAATATGGTCATGTGATGCTTTAAATATTAAAAATATAAAACACAACATAGTTATAAAGAACGGCTGAGATTTTGTATGGAAAAGATAAATAGCAGCTGGGATAGGTTTTGAAGGGGTATAAAAGATGGTCACAATTATAGGATCCGTTTAGAAGGGTGGATAAGGATTAAAAGTTTTTAAAGGTAATGATAAGACATGGCAGAGAATGGTTCGGATTCCCTTTCGCACATTAACTCCCAATTTTAGTCTCCTTTTCTGTTACCTGTTCCAACTAAGGGATTTCACCAAATTCTTCTAATTCCCCTTACGTTTCACACACAGATCATCCCTGACCTTTTTCTATTGTCTTTTTCCTCACATAGAAAGTTTGAATCGATTCAAAAGGTCGGTATTTCTTACTATTGGGTAAGAATTGGTCAGGGTTGGTTTTTTTATCTAATTTTTGTTAATTCATTCTTTCATCAGTCTATCTGCCTCTTTTCTAAGTTGGAATTTTTATTTTTTGATTATTTCCCTCCATTTGATTACTTACCTCTGTTGATTGTGTTTCAAAACAGGTTATCATCTTCCTACCTTTCTCTCGATCGAGTTCATATCAAAGATCACTATGTAGGTCAGATTTGGTTCTCTTCTATAGTTTTTAAATCAATTTTTATTCCATTAATTTATCTGCTTCAATAACTTTTCGACAAATGATATGCTGAATGATAATTTATTCCCATCTAGATAGTATTTAGATTATTAACAGAGACAAGTGAGTTTACTCCTATTTAGATTATTATACCATGTTGTACAGGTAGTTTTGTCTTTCAATGTTTGGAAAAGATGCATGGAAGGTATAGATTTCATCATAACAATGAAGGAAAACCTTTAAAATAGGTACAGTATTGTGAAATAAAAAAATTTAAAATTTAAAATTACTTTGATTTGAAGTTTTATATGTATTTTTGTTTAACAATTTTGGTTTTTCCTTTATGCAGGTTTTATAAAAGTTAGTTCAAGGTGATCCTAAAAAGAAGGTAAATTCAGATCCTACAGTCATGTGTTTTTGTTTTTCAGTTGATGTCATTTGTTTTGAGTCTTCCGATGACATGTTATTCTATTTTTGGGTATATACAGTTTGGTCAACCTAACTTTCCAAGGATATACTTCCTCCGATTTCTGGATAAAAATTACTATTACTTTTTTAATTTAATCTATTTTTAGGTTAAAATGAAAAAATGACAGTAATATTTTTTTAGAAACGGAGGTAGTAATAAGGAAGCTATAATGTCTTGGGTTAAAAGAGCTATTGGAGTTGTGACTTGTGAGACCCAAGGCTAGAGAGAGAGAGAGAGTTGTTTACAAGCAAGAGACTAGGTTTTTTCGTGGATACATTGCGCAGGGGGTGATTCAACTATGTCCGAAAAGGAGACAAATTCTAAGTGTTGTTAAAAGGACCCAAAAGTACAGTTCCAAAGACGAGCAAGAAAATAAGAAGTTAGAGAGTTGGGTGAGTCGAGTATGGCTGAAATGGAGCCTGAAATTCAAAGTGTCGTTGAAATTTCGGAAGAGCATGGTTTAAAAGATGAGCCAGACAAACAAGACATTAGCGATAAAGTCTTGCGCGAGTTCAGTCTGGCTGCAATGGAGACGAGAACTACACTTTTGGTGAAAGATCCTGAATATTAGCCAGAAAGTGAGCACGTCAAGAAAGAAAACCCCGAAATTAAGGAGTCCAGCGTGGTTAAGGAGAGGGGAACTGAGTCTGCAGCTCATCCTGTTCCACCTCCTCGATCTGCTAATTTTACTTCTCCTACTAGGGTTCTGATGGTCTAATTCCACAATCTAAACCGGTATGAACTATGAAGTATTATTTTTTTTGTCCTTTTTTTGTTTCTCTTGGGATTGTATTTTAAATTTTGCCCAACATATTACTGATTTGCAGGTTGTTTCTCCAATTGGACAAAGATATGGTGCTTTAGTTTATATAGTAGATACTTTTGTAATAAACCTGAAACTCCTCAATTGACAATGATAAGAAACTAAAGATTTAATATAGGAAATAAGATTACAATCTTCTCGGCGACTATGTAACAAACCCAAGCACACAGCACTGCAACAAATCCATTATGACGCTGGACAGAAGCTGAATGGTGATTTAAAAAGTAGCTAATCATTGAAACTTGGATATATTTTCAAAAGCAATCCATGTACAAGCTTTATGGTGGAACAAGGCAGAACAGAATTATCTTTTAAAGCAAGGTAAGGTTTCGGTTCTATTGATCGTTTTAGTTGCTGCTCATCATTTGTCTTTAGAATTAGGATTTTACTATGTGTACACAGGGTTTTAATTAGATATCCTAAATGTGTTTGGAACCCCCTTGCTTAATAACAGTAGAGATTTGGATTTAATCTCATTTTCTGTACGATTAGGATTTGTCATTGGTTCTATATCCAAGTATCCAAAAGATGTCGTTTGTACAATTGCGAGAGCTGTTAAGTTTAAGGGTGCTATTGAGTGTGAACTATTTTTCCTCAGATCGCCGGTGCAAGACCCAGGGAATTGTGCTGATGTCATTCTGCATTTGTTTGCTGATGCATTTGGCCGCTTGAAGGTGGATATTGAAGGATCGAAGGACAAACCAATCAAGTCTATTGCTTTATTTGTGGACACTGCTAATATCTCTTTCTGCCATAAGACGATGGTTTCTGAGTTGCAGTGTTTCAGACCAACTGAATTAGAAGGCAGGGTGCCGCAAGGTGCTTTAATATTTGTTCATGGATATGTAGTAGATGTTCATAGTTTTGAATCTGTTTATGTCCATAATGAACATTTAAGATGTGGTGATAGTGGAAATATTTGCCAGTTGAAGTCCTTTAGGGGGTTATCAGGCAGCAGTTGCATTCATATCTCCAGTAGCGGGTTTATATTCTTTGGCTTAATAACCTTTATCTATTTCCCTTCTTTTTACAGGCTTTGACGAAAGATTTACTGTTATCTTTGTTCTCTACTTAAAATAGTGAATTTGTTCAGCTGGATCTGTGGGTGTGGGTTAAGATGTTGTAGAACATCATCTCAACTGTCACTTAAACTGTAGACAATATATGTTTAGTGTTTAGCTAGGTTTTTTTATTTCCTTTTATTTGGATTATTTCCAGGGTATTAGTTTTGTGTTTTCCTCTATAATGATGGATCCAACATTTTTGTTCTTCTTTATCTCTTTAAGTTAGGTGTATTTATTTGCTTTTGCTTACTTTTTTGCAATTTGTCCATCTGTTCACCCAGGTCATGCTTTTTGAATCTGCAGATAATCAAAGACAATGGTAAATTTGTTCATTACAGCTAGATTGATCTTAACAACTCTGGAAATCTGTCTTTGTAAGTGGTGAATGTTCCTTCGATTCTTATTTCTTCTCAATTGTTTTGCGGCTTCTTCTCTGCCATTGCTACATCTGGTATTCTGCGAATTTGTGACATGTATTCTTCTTAGCTTTGTGGTGCACACTCTATTTGTTTGACCCGCATATCCGTATAAACATCTTGGCTGCATTTACTATTATGAGTTATGTTGTGTTTTGCGGTTGCCATTCAATCTCGATGGAAGTTGGATAACGAGCATTTGAAGAATTCTCCCTCTAGAAAAGATGGGGTTGATGAATCAACGGATACTACACTTAGAATCTATGGTTGTGATCTCATCCAATAGGGTGGCATATTACTTAAATTGTATCCTTTATACCTGTTAGCACGATTTCCTTTAAGTTTATATTAATGTTTTTGTTTGCTTTAACTGATTTTGATTTGTGTAAGTGTTATTTTCTTAGCTGCCAGAAAAGGTGCTCTTCTCTTATTCTGCAATTGATTACTTGAAAAGTGAAATTGATTACTGCTTAAGAATATAATATGAATAAAATCATAGACAATTTTGACAGTGTTTGGCTCTAAATATTAAGGTTATTTTCTTTTGAAATTGCAGGTGAGGCTGGCAGTTGATACTGTTTTAATGGCTGAGGGTGCTGAGAAAAAGAACAACTAGCATAAGCGAGTAAGTGCCTATGCTACAAATCTGATACAGATTGATACTGGTGTTGTTGTGCCTCCTTCTGGGTGGAAATGCTGCAAATGTGACAAGACTGAAAACTTATGGCTAAATTTAATTGATGGAATGACATTTTGCGGGAGAAGCAACTGGGATGGAAGTGGGGGCAACAATCATGCTATTGAACATTACAAAGAAATAAACCACCCTCTTGCTGTAAAGCTGGGAATTATAACTGCTGATTTGGAAAGAGCAGGTAACCCCTTCTTTTATCCTCAATTTGGCATTTATTATCAAGTGTTAAACTTTGTCATGTTCTCTAACTCAATCGTTTTAACAAAGAAATTATACTCTGTCCATAAGACGTAAGTTTCCGTTGAAGGCCTGACAACATATGTTTTGCACTGCCTTCGTCGCTGATCTAAAGGATGTCTTTTGGCTCTTCAAGAGGTGCAGTTGAGTTGGAGATTAGGTTCTTTGTAAGCAATTTAAATGAGTATAAACAAGGAAAGATCAATTCTGTAGCAAAATTTTCCTCCAGAAATCCATTTGTGTTGCTTCGAAGATATTGAAAAATTGAAGTATGGAATAGAAATGTTTCCTTTTCTTCCTTTACTGTTAATGAGAAATACTGGATTTTTTTTATTTGCCTGCAAACTCGGTGCATTCTTGCATTGGTTGGAGGTCAAGAGCTCAAATCTAGCCTTAAACAAAAGTGTGCAAGTGTGTAACCGGGTGATAGCAAGATGGGTGTAATTGTGCAACCATGTGATATCGAGATGAATTTGACGTCTAGGTTGGAATCTTAGAATCTTGCAACTCAGTTTCGAATCCTTACCGTAGAAAGTATTCAGATTTAATTGTTTGAGTTAAGTCCTATTAGCATAATAGAACATGATAATAGTAGATAAAAGTGAAAATTGCCAATTAATTGAGAATGAATATATGAGCACGTTAAATCATAATGTTAGATGCAACCTAAAAGACACAAAATTGTACTTTATTATGTTGATAAATCCCGATAACCGTGGGGACCTTATACCTCAATTGTGAGGGTATAAGATGGAAACAAGTAGTTGTTTGATTTCTCAAGCAGATTTATAGAAGACCCGAAACTTATATATGTGTCCTACTACCCTGTAGATCTTAATTGTTGGGGTCTATAGTAAGAACGAAGTAGTGATCTCTTGGCATATATTCACATGACACTAAAATTGTTTTGTCAGGAATTGAATGCAATTACTATCAGTATGCTACATTAGATGGATGTTTAGGAAATATACTTAAATGGTTAGTCCAAGGTGAAGTAACCTTAAGGTTTTGGTTAGCGCTAGGAGTAAAGGTACAAACTGATTACACCTTCATATACTTAACTTGAACCAAGCAGTAAGTCAATAACCTAGCAATATTGTTATGTGGTGATGAAAATTTCTAGTGATGTGACAGTAATGAATTTTGATAAGTGTATTTACACTAAATCATTTAAAGGTACATATGTTTAGCATGCCCTTGGTATGTGTTTTACAACCACTAACAAATTTGTGTTGTTTAAAGTTTGACAAAAAACTAATTTGTTGTTGACGTGGTCTAACGGAGCAAAATGAACCAAAATCAAATTTTGATTATATAGTTTCTGTCAAATGGGTTTAGTGTGTGTTGTAAAATAGATGTACATATTTCTCTTTTATCCTGGAGAATCACAGGGGGTGATCTGATCAGAATTCTGCAAAGAATTTTAAGGCAGGTTCTCATCCTTGTCTCTCTATATGTATGGATGACCTCGTCAGAGTACTACATACACGATCAGACCTACTGAATAAATCAACATTCATCACTGTAAAAAATCATTAGAATAACACTGGTGCTGATTACGACATTCCCAGATGTTTTATGATTTTTACATAAAAAATCTCAAACTCCTAGATGGAATGCCCACTAGTATAGTACAATTTGAGTATCATTTGAAGCTATATTCCGCAGCTGAATTCCCAAAATTATCTCGTATCAATGATCATCCTCAATTGAATGATATTGACTTATTAAAAAGTCTATACAACTTTGTATAAAAGTATATAGAAAGTTACATATGGATTTACTTGACTAAAGTACCATAGTTGTGTTTAGTTACCAAGTCAAAATTGTGCTAAAACACAATTTTTAGCCTCTACTAGCTAAATCTAGCCTTGATCACATTAATCCTTACATAAGGAAGCAACTAACGTGAATGGCGCAAAAGAGAATTCAATTTAGGGCTTGAGAAACACCAAAATTGAGTTCGCAACATTATAGGTGTCTTAAACAACCAATGAAGTGTTTCAACCCTAATCGGCAAAGGGGGCGGATCTAAACTGGATTTGCAACGCTTATAAGCCTCGCAAATGACTTACTTGTCTAGCCAATCCCTAGCTTGTCCTTCCCCTACTAAGTCTAGACACTACTAACCTTGTCCGTCTTAGCTTGATCATAAAGCTTGTCCTTCTTAGCTTAGATGCCATAAAGCTTGCTCGTTTTAGCTTGGCTACTGAGCTTGTCTTTCTTAGTCTTAGCCATTAAGCTTGTCCTTCCTAATTAGGCTACAAAGCTTGTCCGTGAGATTTTCCACCTTGGCTTAGCCATTAATCTTGTCCTCTTTAGCTTAGCCATTAAGCTTGTCCATCTTAGTCTTAGTCACAAAACTTGTCCGCTTTAGCTCCACGTACAAAGCTTGTCCGTCTTACCTAGCAATGTTTATCCGTCCTACCAAGCCTTAGCTAGTCCATCCAAGCTCACCTTGTTCATCAAAGCCATAATAGGTCTCACTCGTATGTAGCCTCACACACATATATTTTCATGAGTGGCCTCACATACATATGCTTATACTCAGCATGCTACAGTTATTTTTCTACGTCAATACTAATTGACCTATTTAAACTCACATTATTCTTCATAAATAAAATAAAATAAATACATATTTTTATTTTAAGTTGGTCTTACTAGACTCATCAGGCTATTCAAACAAGAAAAGTCTTTAATGAAGAGACCAATTAAACAGACCTCATTCGACTTCACACTAGTAATATTTAATGTTACAAAATTTACACGAGACATGAAAGATGTCACAAATGGGGGGATATTCACTAGGGTATTGGTCTGGCGATCTACGACACATGGTGTAGCAGTGCATCCACTAAATAGAAAATCTCTGGAAAGTTCGGTTAGTAGTTGAGTAGAGGAGTGGTGGATTGAGCAACCGTCCACTCATCCTCAGACGAAGTGGGAGCAGTTACTAACACTCACTCCACCATCTCCACTTCTCGTTTACTCCAATATCGACACTTTCTTCATGAGAAGAGGTTAGTGAACAATTATAATAGCTATTTTAAATATATTTTTCAATCTATTGAACAAAGTGACAGAACAACACAAGTCGAGCAACTTGATTTTTCACACAATCTTCTCATTTACAGAGAGTTGTTTATATCTATTCACATTTATCACATCCTACATAGTCTGATACTCTGACTTCTACCTTTCTCTCGCATCCCTCCTTAATACCAACCCTTCTCCTTCTGCTTTGTGACTGAAGCAAGACTGGAACGACCATTGCTTGGTTTACGCCAGGATTGTACAAATTAATCACTCGAATATAAAAAAAGTACTATCACATTACAAATATTTAAGGATTAGACGAATTATCACCTGCTCATCCCGCTTTTCCTAAATTAGCCTTCAAGTTTGTTATGTAAACGGCATATTAGCATCAACTCTAGTTTTACTTGATATTTTCCTGTTCAAAATGTTTTGATATTTTTCAGACTAAGATTTCTTAATTCCTTAAAAACACCTCCAACGGTGAGGTCAAGGTCTTCAAAAAACATGCCACCTAGAATTTAAGGTTTTTTCCACCAAAATATCATCTCCAATACTAGGGTCAAGGTAATTGGAAAAGATGATATGGTAAGTACGGGTGAAAGAGAAACTCTATATTAGATTTTTGCATGACCCTGGGTCTTAAGTTCACATCATCGTTTTGTTTCTAAATTTAAATAAGAAACTAGAGATAAATTTTTAGTTGAATTTTTTTTTTCTTTGTCATATAGTGATGACCTAAAAAAAAAAAAGTTATTTACACCTCTATATATGATGACCTCACTGTAGAAGATGTTCAAATGGCTAAGGGTGCACGACGTAGTTGGAGGAGGGAGTTCAGTCAAAGGGTGTAATAGAAGGATGTATTCACTTATGAGTGTTTGGCATGACACAAATGCATGACATTACAACTACTCAGGTAATCGTTTACTTCCAATGGGCATCATTCAACACATCCCTTTTAACCTCAACATTCAATGTAACCTTCTATTACAGCTTCCAACTACACCTTGACCTGTTTTGACCATCTTTTTATATTTATTATAATCATTATATTCCTTTGTTTCTTTCCCATTACTTGTGTGAGGAAGAAAACGGAATTTCATCTTCATTATCCTGATCATGTTTTCCGTAAATCAAGATTATTTTATGTGAAGAGAATAACCGATAATTTTACAAACATCCCATTTAAACCTAGAGATTTCTAAGGTATCGAACTTAAGGAGAGGGTTTGAGATTGAGATTTTAATCATGGAAAGAAAGAAACTTATTAGATCATCAAAGACTTTGCTAATCAATCAAAGAGATCAAATCTTTCTTTGTCTTGTCTTTCTAATATCTTCTTCTCCTTTAAGACAATAGACTAAAGATTTTTTGGTTCAAGAAATAGTAAATCAATTTTTTTAATTTTTTTTGTTCATGTTATCTATTATCTCAAATAAAATACTCCCTCCGTCCAATAATAGATGGCCTTTTTATTTTAAAATTTTATCCACTAATGGGTGACCTATATCATTAAACTATGACATATTTCTAAAACTATCTTTTAATTGATTATTGTTAGTATAAGAAATATGTATAATTTGATAGTCATGTTTATATTCGTTATGTATGTGTTTTAAAATACACTTCAATGGTATAAAATTTAGGAATAGCCGTGGTATAGTTTAAGAGATATATTATTTCTAAATTTACTAATTATTATCCATAAGGGTATAATTGTAAAAATATTAAAAAAAAAAATACTAATCTCACTATATTATCTTAAGAATTGTACAATCTTGAACTATGTCCTCTATTATTGGACGGAGGAAGTAGTAATCATGGAATCAAGGTTTTTCTTATCGTGCCAAACGTTAAAGTTCTAATTCCATGTGATTTTAATGTTGAATGTTGTAACTGCATGTAACAGTAACTATCTGTTATTCGGAAAAATTGTTTCTAAATGGACCCTTAATGATCCAAATTTGAGAGTTAGTGATAAATATCACCAATAAAAAAGTATAAAAAGGTCTTAAAGACAATGAGATAGCACTTGACCGAACTTTATATGTCAGATTCAACTTTCTCAAAAGATTCATTATAAAAGGAAAATGGAAAACACTAAAGGTCTCCCAAGTCTTTGTTTCAAGAATTCTTTTTCAAAAGGGTATACAAATATTTGAAACCTTAGTCATCTTTGCTCAAATTCATGCATAATTAATTATAAAATACTAGTATTATCTTAAAACTGATATCTACTGTAATCTTTTCTTAACACCATGTTTCCATGAAAACATATAATGCTTGTACTAAAAAAACGGAAAAAGTTGAGATTCCAATGAGTAGACAAAGTAGTTGTTATTTGTTTTTCAATTGAAAAAGTTAAGATTATTATGAGTGGATCTTTTTTAAATGTTTATAGATTGGTACAATCCTGAGGAGGAAATCACTGCCAGCACTACAACAATCCAAAAGAGAAACAAAGATAAGAAAGAAAAATAGAGAGACAGAATTGGCACTCTTTGTAAAAAGTTCAACAACTTCTCCATTTTAGAACAGTTATCAGTTATGATAGTCCAACTGTTGTTTGGCTTAGCTTGGCAAACCCAGCTTAGCACGGGACACCGATTTACTGAAAGCTCAAATATTTTCCAAGGATTGATTTGTATTAGTGTATTACCCCTGGCTCCAGCTCCCCAACCACGTCTCAGATTTATCCTATAACTTATATCTAGTCCATCTAAAATTTATTATTTAGATTTTTGTAACACACTTCTAATTTATCGTAGTACGATAATTAATCTTTATTTCAAAGCTAATATATAAAGTTAAGTAGTTTTAATCATTTAATATAACAACTTAGATACCTAAAATTGTAAAAACTTAACATCCAAACTAAAAGATTGTCGATTTTGTAGATATACCAAAAAATAAATCTTCACATTTACATAGTTATTTTCTGGGAAATTGATTGTTTGGTCCAAGGCTCATATAATATGTTTTAGTAGGGTCCAACTGGAAATAAAAATTTATCCCTAGATCTATATTTGCTTAAAATATACAAGAGACCCGACTGCTTTTTCTATGATACGTGTCGAGATTCCAAAAACACATTCTCTCTTCCTCATCGATTGAAAGTTGAAACAAAAAACACATAAATTTACTGAAACAAATTATAATCTTCGCTCGAGAAAGAATACATGGATGATTCCAGTGGTTTAAAAGGGGATTTGTGGTAGTGGTAGCGGCAACAACATAAAAAAAACGGGTTTAACTAGTGGTGGCTCAAGGAAAACTACATTTTGGATTTGAGGGAAGAGGAGTTAAATCACCTTTATCACAACAAAGTGATTTGATGGACCGTGATAAAAATACTACTCAGATTCAGTGTAAGATTTCTTATCTAAGTTTTTTGGGATCAATACTACAACTGTCAATTGATGATACATAACCTACAAACTGAGTTATTTTGGGCCTCACTTGTTATTGACGGTCCAATTTCTTAGATCTTCTATAAATAATTGAGATTTCATTGATTTCTGGTAGTATCATTTTTTAAAGTCAGTTAATTGGAACAATGCATGTGTTTAATTTCATGAACAACATTATTGCTTCTTACTCATTGTTAGCACTACTTTCATAAGCTCTAAAAATATATCTATGACTTCCTTCTTCATTGCGGCATCTAAGGAAAAACAAATGACCGTGACTGACCAAAATGAGAACCACTAGGTGGACGAATTATGGATTTTTTATATATAGTTCAAGCAGAGACTCCAGTACTCCATTTTTCTTATGCATGAAAGTCTTATCCAAGCAGAGACTCCAGTTCTGCATTGAAGCCTTATCCAGAATGCATGCTAAAAATATATGTCTCATTTCTGTATTAAAATATGTAAAAATGCTCTTTCTATTAGTCATCTTTTGTTTACTGATGATGTATGGTGTTTTGCAAAGCTAAAAGCTGCAAGCCAAAATTTGGTTGACATTTTTAAATTATTCAGTGATACTCTGGGAAGCTCATCAATTTCTCGAAGTCAGGGGTTTTCTTTAGCAATAACATTGATGATAATATAGGCATTTAACTCACTAATGATATGAGAGTCCAAATGATTGCTTTGAATGATAAATATTTGGGATCTCCCCTCCTTACTCATAGAAGTAAGATTCTTTCTTTTAAGCCATGTGTGGAAAAGCTCAAAACTAGGCTTACGAGCTGGAAAAATATCTCTTTCAATCCGGCTGGAAGAACTACTCTAATAAGCTCAGTTACTTCTTCTTCAGGTAATTATCATATGAATTGTTTTAAGTTGTCAAAGCAGACCTGCCAGGATCTTAACAAATTCAGAGAAGAGCTTGGGAGGTTTGGGTTTCATGAATATAGAGATGTTTAACAATGCGATGATACCCAAAATTGGTTGGAGATTGGAAACTGACAAAGATTCTCTATGGAGTCAACTAATGGATGTCAAATACTTAGAGTGTAAAAATATTCTTAACATGGACATCCAGGCTAAAGTTGGGGACTCCTGGATTTGGAAATGTATTCTTGAAGAAATTGATAATATTCAGGATTACAACAGCTGGAGAATTGGAAATGGCAGGAGAATTAGCATCTGGTATGATAATTGGCTGGATGATCCTACCATTAACCTTATCAGACCTGACAACTTCCCAGATGACTTGCGAAGGATTGAACATATTATAAAATAGGATGGTAACTGGGATACTATAAAATTGATAACAGGTTTACCCAGGAGATTTCTACATCTATTCACACTACCATTAACCGTCTAGGGGAAGAAGATCATATTATTTGGAAACTCACTCAAAATGGCCAATTTTCTGTAAAGTCTCTTTACAAGGCTAAAGTTGATCACAAATACAGAAATGATTCACATAACCAGCTCTAGGATAGTTTGTAGAAGAAGGATGTTGCAACAGTTATTCATATCTTCATCTGGAAATGTTCCCATAACATCCTTCCCGACAATGCTAAAACTTCTAGTATTCTGCATTACATTGATCACATGTGCCAGTTTTATAAAAGTGGGGAGGAAAATCTGACACATCCATTCATGGGGTGTCCAGCTACTACTGTTGTGTGGAAAAATATGTTTGGCCCAAATCATGGGGTTTTCATAAGTAACACCATTTTTTCTGATTGGCTCAGTGCTTGGTTTGAATCAAGGAACAACTAGAATTCTGATTAAAGCACTCTGGATACTATTTGTTGGTTCATTTAGAAAGCAAGATGTGACTTTATAGTCAAGAATATAAGTCCTAATGCTAACAAAACTGTTCAAAAGATAAAGCATCATATATGTGCTCATAATAGAATTCACCATATGCAGGATCATGTCCTAAGTGAGTTTACATCTGCTTTGATCCCAAATGAGGAATCCCAAAGTCCCTTTCATGTGCACTAGAGAGGTGACTTTGGGACAAGGATTAAGATTTTCACAATACAACATCCTGACTTTAATTCTTATTACACTACTCTAACAACTTATGACTTTGCAGAAAACTATCATGGGGATAAAGGACATCCAAGACACAATAGAGAATGGAGAGCAACAGGAGGAGAAAATTTAGCTTTTTAATGGGTCCAAGATTTCAATTGCACAAATGTGAATCCTGGCAGAAGATATGAATTTTTTGGTTCTTTTCAACTTACTCTATAACAATGTTGTTCAAGGAAGTTTTAACATCAATTACCATGCCTCAATCAGGAGAAATGAGGAAGAAAACCATGTTATTGTTACTTTTGGTTTGAACAATTTCCACCTCATTCACAGACTGGAAAACTTGGAAACTTTTTATTTAGATCCGTATTGTAAGAATAACGGTCTCTATCAGGACAGGGCCACCTCTATGTATATGCCTGAGATAAATTATGTAATCTCTTCTTAGGCTTTAAGTTTTTGTATAAAAAAATATACAGAGACTCAAGGTAATAGATCTTTGTGTTATGCCTTCCTGTAAACCCACAGACGCACCACAAGTAGGAACTCCATATAAGGTTATCTTTATTCTTTGCATAAACATTGAATACAAAAACATTGTTAGGTATAAAATAGATGACTCCAAAGTGACTATATTTCACACTCAACCATAGATTTTTAATAGAAGGCAACATAATCCTAGAACCTCACTCTCATAAATATTTGACCTAGTGTTTGTTTTCATAATAATTGAATACATTTATAAAGTAGTATTCAAAGACTTGAGTATAGCTAAAATGCATTGCTAAAATAAATGAGTGTAGTTAAAATGCATTGTTTTCTAAAAAAAATGAAGAAAAATTGGGTCATATGCCCAGAAAGTTTGAAAACCTGGTTATACTAGACGAGTAAAGTATTCAGTTGGGTGAATTGGACGAGATGATACATTTTTCTAAACAGATGAATATACCCTTCAAACAATATCAATTACAAATTCAGTTTTATATCATTGAATACATCAATTTCTTCTTCCTCCACCATCTCCTTCACCACCAATAGCATCATTGTCGAATCACCAACACCACCGTCATCAAAATTATCTCCACTACCATCAATATATCTTTATCCACCACCACAAATCACAAACACCACCGTAATCGATACCATATCCAGCACTGTCAACATATTTTCCTCTACCATCTCCACTATCTTTCTCCACCACCACAAACACCACCACAACATCAACAGTATCATAAACGCTAACAACATCAACACCATAAACACCAACTCCACTATCTTTCTCCACCACCACAAACACCAACATCGCCATCACCATTAAAAATGATTTTTTCCCTCAAATGCCTTAATTCATTGAAACTAAACTATTATCTTCTATCAATTTCACACCCATAAGTTTCCTAACCCTAATTTTATTTTTTATTTTACTTTTTAAACAACGTCATCTTGTTTTGATATAAATGTTAAAATGTAGGTAGAATTCAGGTTAGAAATGTGCTTGACTTTTATTAAAAAGTGATTTTGGGATGAAAGTTGAACTTAACCTAGGTAAGTAGTGATTATGATATGTTTTATAGTGAATTGAGATTTTGGTATGTGTGTATTACAAGGATGTGTATATTATATATCATGTTTTGAAAAAATACATTCATGCTAAGGATGAAACTGGTTTCATCCTGTTTAAAAATTTATTAGTTAACCAAATACATGTATGCTCAAAGTATATAACTATGTGACACCTATTGATGTTAACTGGTTTTGGGTTGTATTTGGTGGGGAGGTTTTGCTTGATAAAATGGTCAGTCAGTGCTGGTAAAATTTTGATATTGTTGATACTAATTTGACTATGTTTTGACTTAGCTTATGTATAAGTATCCAATGAAACTGAAATGTTAAGTTTTCGGTTTGGTCATAAAAGGTGTTGAGAAAATACATAAAAAAGGTCAGTTGGTTGATGTTCATTTTTTAGGTTTATTATTTCATGTCCACTTATTGTGGGTTGTATAATAGAATTATGAGGTTTTGCTTATGTAAAATGGTGCAATTTATAATTGATTAACCCATATTTTCCCCCAACTCTTATTGTAAATATCAAATGAAACTCAAGTGTTGAATTAGATATGTTATTTATGATTTCTGTAGAGCTAATGAAGTATTGATATATTATGTTTTGAAATTGTTATAATTACATCCATGCTTATACTAGGACGGAACTGGTTTCATCTTGTTTCAGATTAAACTGAAATTGTTTTAATGAAATTAGTTTCATTATGTAATTCCCATGGAATGAAACCATTGTACATCCTATGCTATTAATGAATGAAATTGGTTTCATCATGTGTTTCTACTGGATGAGCTTGGTTTCATCATGTATTGACATTTTTTATTGTATTTTTTTTGTTTAATTATAAAATACAAACAAATGAAGACCTGTTTTTGCAGTTGTGATTTTGGAATCTATGTTATCTACTTCATGGAATGGGTGATGACTAAAGGTTACACCTTTGAAGACGAAGAAATATATTTTAAAGAGTAAGATGAGCACAAAACGAGTAGAAGAATGTATCTTTAAGTTGTTTAGCAATCGCAACAAAAAAGTTATTCATGTAGTTTAAGTTTTTTGTTTCTAAAAATCTATCTTTGCTTACATTTATGAACCTGGGTCCGTTTAAAAATGTATACATCTTAATTTCCGGTCAATTAATATATATATTTTTTTACTTAATCTATCAAAAACTTGAACCCCCAAAAAGACCTAATTAGCATATACTGCAATTTTTCGATAATTTCACATCATTTTGTCATATTATACAGGATGAAAGCAGAAACATCCTGAAGGAAAAATATATTTTGTCAAAAAATGCAGGATGAAACCAGGGAAAAAAATATTTTTATCAGAGTGTGCAGAATTAATTTGTTTTTTTATCTGAATATGCAAGATGGAACTAATTTCATCCTGCCCAAAAATTTGTTTTTATCGGAATATGCGGGATGAAACTAGTTTCACCCATGTTTAATTTGTGATATAAGCAATTTGTTTTGTCATTGGATTGATCACAATACCACAAATTTGAAACCAATGAGCATTCTTGAAAATCAACTAGTGTTACCGATTTTACCTTAAATGCATATCAACAGAAAAAATAAAAAAATAAAAATCTTTCGAGATGATACCAACGTTATACATCAATCATAAACATCATCCACTCTTTCTGCTCAATTCACTAATGTTTTAATACTCCAACACCCTTTCTCTTTTTCTTTTAGATACTTCATCGAACAAGTTGAAGGCGTTTTTATGTTGATGAAGAGGTTAGTATGATATGGTATTTTTGTCCTCTATTTATAGCCCTCCTTCCCTGCAAACTTGAATTGGTAGACAACTCAACTCTTCTATGCACTTGTAGATACTGAAACGTTTAAAATTTCAGTCATTCACTGTCAAAAATCAACGACAACACCTAGTGTTTTTCAGTTGTTTTTCTCGGGTCTAAAGCTTGCTTAAATGCCAACCAAACTCCCGCCAAAATCTTTTGTGTTCTTCTTAAATTCTAAATCAAAGCTCAACTCTTCCAATACAACCCATAAAAACTACCAATCTCTCTTATAAATTCGTATGCAACCAAAACCCAATCTTCCTCTCTTCAAACAGAACTCGAACTACGCTTGAACCATCTCCATTGACTACAAACATCAACGACAGCAACAACACATTTCCGCTGATTTTTGATACAAGTTCTCAAACTGAAAAACCATCTCAAACTCCATAAATTTGTTACACTTGTTCTCGCTCTTAGCTTTAGGGATTCTTTTAAACCATAATTTGGTTAAGTTGTGTTGGGTTGACTGTAATAAGTAATTACACAGGTAGTTGTGGTGTTGGTGGTGGGTACAATGGTAGTAAAGAAGAAGAAAATGGTGATAGTAACTAAGCAGACGACGAACACCAAAAAAAAATCTAAAGTTTTATTTATAACAGTTAGATAGAAGGGATGATATTTTAGTCAACTATAGTAAAATTAAATTTATAAAAAAAAAAATTGGATTAAATATCCATTTTAAAATATTTAAATAATACCTTTTAGATTTTAGGATATTATAACAGTATTAAATTTTACATGTCTTTTACACCCATAAAAATAAGTTTAAGGGTTATTGAACCATTTAATCCGGATCATTCAAAATCCAGTTTTCAAATAAATACATAGTGATGTATATGATATCTCTAACTCACTACGACATCAATTGTGGTTGTTATTGGAACAACTATAGTATAACTACACATACACCACCGTTCGCAACTTGGTATCACCATACAATATTTTGATTAAGTTCTCTTAATCTTCTTAACAACCCATTACCGGTTCATAACTAGGTGGTGCTAGCATTCCCTACATTGAAAAGGAACAACTTAGAAATCCGAATATCTTTGATTTTATATCATATTGAATAGAAAATAAAACAAATGAAACAAATTATCAAACAAAAAAACTATTACTGCTAGCATTCCCTACATTGAAAAGGAACAACTTAGAAATCCGGTATAATCTCCTTTTGATAATTTTCTGGTTTTATTTTAAAAATTAATTAGCGTTTAAAATTGAACATATGCATCCCTTCCCATAAGCCATCATTAATGGCTTTTGGTGTGTCTGTTGGAGATGAAGAGGCATCTCTAGTAGACATGAATCCCCTATATATATATATATATATATATATAGCAAAGATGTTCTCTTATTCAATATATCAATTCATTCTGTTTTCTTCTTCCTTTTAAGCATCATCAGAATCTTCATACAATGTGTTCTTGATCGGGTCAAGGAAGTACAATTCTTGAATTCGATTATGGTGTTAGGGATTTATTGAATCATGAAGGCATATTTCATAGACCTGTTATACTCGCCAATTAATTTTGGAATGTCGAATTATTGTATAAAAGAATCAAAAGATCCTTGAAGTCAGGGTACGCTATTCTTTGTTTTGATTTCATCCTCTAGTTTTAACCCAATTTTCCAACAGATATAATGATAACAGACCAGTTTAGCTCTTACCTGGACGATAGAATTATGTATGCTCTGTATTATCAGAAAGCCATTCTGGGCAACCTGCATGCATAGACCTCTAGTTGCCTAGTAGAGTCATTTCATCCCAGATTTTGATCAATAAAGAATTCCTCAACCTCCTAAAAAAAAATCTAGTCTGGGCACTCCAACGAAATCATCACCAAGCCAAGTCTCAAATCACTACATAAAGAAAGGAGTTTCGTGCTGGTCAAGGAAAAACCAAGTTAGAGCCAATACACAGGGACCTGAAAAACCCAATTCCTTGATCTTGGTTTCCTAGCCGTCTGGTCATTCAGGAAGAAGATCTGCAGACGAAAGAGAGACAAGGATAGCTCAGAGGGTAATACATGCGACAATCCACATCATAACTAAATAACTAACTAAAATAGATAGACCTTTCTCTTCGTCTCAAGTCGATGGATCTTCTCAATTGAAAGATCTCTTATATGGTGAAGAGTTTCACTAAGTCTGTAGCCATATCTCTAAGAACTTAGGACTCCATTTATTGAGGTTTACACATTGTAATCAAGACAACTATCTCAAGAACATGTTGATTTTAATAATGTAAAAAACAAATTTGATACCATAACACATAGCATAACCTATCTGATGGCATGAATTCTTTCTAGAACAAGGTATTATAGATCAGAGATATGGATTGAAAGAAACATAATAAGTAGAGATCAAAAAAAAATGGTGAAGCTTTTTGGAACTGCATCTTCCTTGCATTTTAAATAGAGTTTACATAGAAATCTGGAAGAAGGAACATGAAAATTGAAAGATTCAACTCTACTATTTTGTTAAGATTATGCACACAATCATTATGATGCTTTGCATGCATTGTTTACCAGATTTATATATTTAAAAACGGATTAGGGTTAACAATATTAGTTTTTTGCTTATTAGATACCGAACATAAATATTCATTACACATCCTTGAATCAAAAAATTAAAAAACTAACCAGTGTGTAAGATAAAACTAACCTCAAACCACAACTTCATTTACTTCTCGAGTGTTAATTCACCCTTGTATCAAACCAAATAAAAATTTTCTTCTCACCGGAGCTTTTGATCGGGACAAAAAATAACTGAAAACAAAAAAATAAAATTTTACCTTTAATATATACATATGGGGGTGTTCTAGTTATCTAAAAAATATGATTCTCACCGTATGTGTGATGGGCTCAACAATAATATTTTGGACCTAAAAATCAAACATTTTTTAAGCTTAGGACCTCTAATTAATAAATCTTATTGGATTGAACTGTTGTTAAATCAGCCCATAAATTTAGTGTTAAATGGTAATTCCTAGTATTTTATTACCCCACCCCAAACCCCTAATTGCTGGTTTTGCCACTACTTCCATGCACATATCTTGAACCAAAGGTAGCTCACCTCTTGTATTCAGCGCAATAATGTAAGCCGGGTAAGCTATTCACTTAGTCGAGTTATTGGAGTTTAAGAAAAGGTGCTGATAACTACAAGATAGTGGGTTACTGACGATAAACTAATGAATTAGTTATATTAAGTTAGGGATTTAAAGCAAAAAGTAGGTAAAAGTTTCAATGTTGTCCAGCACCAATAATTCTCAGACTAGTATTTGAGTGTCACAACTTTCACTTCTTATCTTTCTTCAGCTATATAAACCCCTCAGAGAATCAAACCTTACCACTCTTGATGTTATTAAATCTATCGGATCTCAAATTTATACATCCTAGTGCAAGTTTTTTGCTTCCCAAAGAGAATGGAGTTAGGTCGGCAGGAATCTATGCATGGGTCCTGAGAAGCATGGAATTTGGAGCGAGGATTGCTAACTCCTCCCTCCAAATTCTTCAGTTGGCTATGGTTTGCCAATCACCTTCATCTAATTTCAGTGCGTTTCTAAGAGTACTGGAGTCAAATTTCGGCTATTTTATAGCGAACCGGCAAGTCACAATTCGGCAATGGGTATTCGGCTATGGATCTTTCCAATTTCCATTTTTTTCCCTTTACTAAATGTAGTTTGTTCCTCCATGAGTAAGTATTTGTTTTCTTGTGTGTGGTGAAGTGTGAGCATAATTATCTGGTTTGCAATTTAGTTTATTTTCGGTACAATTCTTTATCCTTGACTTAGTTCCACAGCTACTACTAGCTCAGGACCACGATTTCATGACAGAAGCAACGCTAAAATATTGATCCTCCATGACATTAAAATGAAGAATGGAATCTCTATTTTATTTGGATCCATAGTGAATCTTTATTTGTTAATGAAGAAAAACTTGCATTCATAAACTATGACTCCCTAGCTTTCAGTAGATATTTAAAGGAGTCATAACAAACAGAGTAAAATGAGGTGAAGAGTGATCAAAGAATTGTTAGCAATTTTTTTAATAACGAATTTATTTAATTATTAATTAATCAAAGGAAAAATAAATAAATAAAGTGATCCATTTAGTGGGAAGTTGCAATTGATCAAGGCAACTTCCCATGACTCTCTCTACTTTAGAAAACCACCCCACTTCATCCTATCATGCCAACTACTCTATGATGGCTAGAGTTAGTATATGGAAATGATAGCAAAAATAAGGCTTAAGGTCACCAAATTCACTCTCATATGAAAATACACCATCTAAGTTGAGGAGGAGGGTTTGGAACCAAAGTTCTAATCAAGTGATCATATAGAGCATACTCAAGGATTTAAGCTTTCAAATAGCAATGGCTGGAGGTATTTATAATCGATCTCTTTTGCTTCCGCTTTTAATTATAGTATATTCATTTTGTTATTAGAATATACATAAAGATAAATAGTTAGGTTTTACATTTGGTATCAGAGCCTGTAATCACCTCTGCCTTGCTTGTTATGGAATTATTTTGTTGATGAGTTTTAATTCCAATAAGCTTTCATAAAATTGATTTGGCTGTTAATAATTTTTCAACCGTTGGTTAGGGATGGATTTTGATTATATCTTAGTCGAGTATCTCACATGTCTTCTCTTAAATTTTGAAGACAATCAGACATTGTTAAGGCTCCGAATAGATTGATTTTCGGAACTATTTTTCTGGAAAATTCAGATACCATGTGGTACCGAGGAGCTCTTGTAAAAAATTATCCAACCGTTAGATGTTTCTCATAATTTAACTACGTATGATACCTGTTGTTATAATTGTCCTGTAAAAATTTCAGGAAGATCGGACTCCGTTTAGTACCCCATAACCCTTCTAGACCAAACTGTGTCAGTAGAGAATTATATTGAAATAAGGTTTATTGAATACCATAGTCTGGAAATTCCAGCCGTTAGAACCTGCTGAAAATTTAATATGTTGTTCTGTAGGTTCTTGTAAGTTTTCAGGTTGAATTTCATAAAAATCAGGTAAGTGTAACGTCACTCTTTATCTTTAAATGTTAGTTTTAGTTTTGTGCTGAGATTATGTCTTTGATCAAGTAGACGACAATATTTACGGTTAAATTGCCAGTTTACATTAATTAGTACATACAGAGACTTGGTAAACATAAACGAGACATTGTGAGCATTTCTGAAAGGTTATGTTTGGGTGACATTAGAGAATATAGTTTTGCAGAATATATTTAATTTAAAAACTAAGGATGTTTATGTTCTGTAGCTAAATTAAGGTATCGGCCAAACCCCACAGTGATAAGTTTATGATGCTTTTAAACTCGAGTATGACTTCGATTTTACGGGGTCTAAGTGAACTATTAGAGTGATAAAACCATTGAGTTCACATACAATCTTTAATTTTTCACATGGTGATTTTGTTCTCAATCACATACAGGCATAGAGAGAATCATTTAAATATGTATGTTTAGCTCTAATAGTATTTGTTGTATTATTATTTGTTGACATGTGCAATGGTTATAAATAAAACCATTAGGATTGTACATGAATAAAGATTAAAAAATATGTCAAGTGATTTAATAATTTTAGTAATTAGAGAGTAGCCACAGCATCTCTAGTTATTTAAAATTTTCTTAAGAAATCACATGTGAAAACTAGACATAAATTTGTAATTAATCATACGTATATGATGAAATATGCCCACAGGAAATTTTATTATATTTGTATGATTAATTGGGGTGAAATATTGAATTATGTTTCTTAATCTACCCACAGGAATTAAGGAATGAATATGGTTTAATAGTTTCATCATGTAGTTATGAATCTAATTTGAGTAGGACTTTAGCCCACATGAAAGTTTTATGTCACTAGATTCATATTTTTTATATACATGACTTGCATTGGTAAATCATGATTAAGTTTAAGTCTTAAATTTTTATTTATAAGCATGTATATATATTTATTTGCAGCAATTTTAACTGGAAACATTTCTGATGTCAATTGTGATATTCCTGAATTAAAGGGTGATAACTATAAGGTGTGGAAAGAAAGAGTGCTTTTACAATTGGGGTGGATGGATATCGACTATGCTATTCGGAAAGACGAACCAACTAGCATAACTGAGACTAGTGCTCTAGATGCAGTTGATCTTTATGAAAATGAGATCGATCTAATCGTCTCTCAGTTATGTTCATAAAGACCAAAATTTGTAATAGTATTCGGGGTTTTGTCGATAAGCATACTAAGGTTAAAGATCTCCTTAAAGCCATTGATGAGAAGTTTGTAAGTTCTGACAAAGCTCTTGCTAGCACCTTAGTTATGAAGTTTTCATCCATGAGACACAATGGGTTTAAGAATGTGCGTGATTATATCATGAGCATGAGGGATAGTGCGGCCTAACTTAAGGATTTGGAAGTTACCATGTATGATTCTTTCCTAGTTTATTTCATGTTGTGTACTCTTCCTCCACAATATGGCCCCTTTTAAGATATCTTATACACACATAAGGATAAATGGTCAATTAATGAACTTATGACCATGTGTGTTCAAGAGGAGGGGAGATTGAGGATGGAAAAGGGCGAAAAGGTGAACCTTACTATTGCTTCTTCTTCAAAGAATAAAAGGGATCACGTTAAGGAAAAGGGAAAGCTTTCAGCTAACCAAGCATAAAGAAGGAGTCTTCGTGTTTCTTTTGTAAAAAGAAGGGACACATGAAGAAGGACTTCATTAAGTTTAAGACTTGGCTTAAGAACAAAGGTAATTCTCTAGCGTTTGTTTATGAATTTAATATGGTTAGTATTAATCATAATACATGGTGGATTGACTGTGGTATTACAATCCATGTTTCAAATACCTTGCAGGGTATGGCAAACCTAAGGAAACCAACGAGAAGTGAACATTACATCTATTCAGGCAGTCAGATGAGTTCACATGTAGAAGTTGTTGGGACATGCAGTTTAATTTTAAGTAATGGTTTTATTTTGCATTTAGAAAAGACATTTTATGCACCAAGTTTCACTAGAAACTTGATTTCAGTTTCAAGACTTGTACCTTTAGGAATTTCCTTTAATTTTTCAGATTCTGGTTTCAATATTCTCAGAAATTCTGAAGTTATTGGTTATGGTATTTTGTCTATCGTCTTTATTTGAAAAAATGATATCACTCATAGTTCTATGCATGTTAATATTGGGTTAAAAAGATGTATTATGAAGGATGACTCCTCAATTTTGTGGCACCAGAGATTGGGACATATCTCTATTGAGAGAGTTAAGAGATTGGTAAATGATGGGGTATTTGGTACTTTAGACTTTACTGATTTTAATACTTGTGTTGGTTGTATTAAGGGAAAGCAAACTAACAAACACAAAATTGGTGCCAGGAGAAGTTCAAACCTATTAGAGATCATACACACGGACATTTGTTGTCCGGACATGAACGCTAATGATCTGAAATACTTTATCACCTTCATAGATGATTATTCACAATATATGTATCTTTACTTGTTTCGTTTTAAAGACGAAGTTTTGGATGCCTTTAAATTGTTTAAGGTCAAAGTAGAGAAACAATGTGGTAAGCACATTAAGATTGTGAAATCATATAGAGCTGGAGAGTATTATAGTATATTTCTTTATAGCACTAGAATTGTGGAATCAGGAAATGTTAAATTTCTTGATAATGACTTGATTAGTGGGAGTGATCAATTTCAGGATATTGTTCCTGAAAAAGATAATGATCAACTTCCACCTACTGTTTCAAGTCACAAGTTGATTGTCAACTATTTCTAGTGACTATTTAGTGTATCTGCGAGATTCAGATTGTAATATTTGAGCCGATAATGATCTTATGTTATTTTCACAAGCCATATATTCTACAGATTCAGACTTATGGATCAATTTATATACCTTAAGGTCAGTGGGAGCAAGATTTGTTTTCTTGTGTTCGATCAATGTATATACCTTAAGTGTAACACCCATTGTAAAAGATGATTGGTTCAGTTTGGACCAATGCCCAGGAATGACATTGAAAAGGGAACAAATGAAAAATGTTCCATATGCTTCAACTGTTGGTAGCATTATGTATATTCATGTCTATACTAGACCTGACATTTCATATGCCGTTGGAGTATTAGGAAGACATCAGAGTAACCCAGGAATCGATCAATATAAGGCTGCGAAGAAAGTATTGAGATACCTTAAGGGTACTAAGGATAACATGCTTATATATAAACGAACAAATAGTCTTGAAGTAGTAGGCTAAGTTCGTTTCTTGTTTTGAGAATGCCTCACATGGTGTATGGATGAAAGGCTTCATATCAGCCGACCATTAAGAATGTATTGTGACAATTCAGATATTGTTTTATGCTAAGGATAATTAGAGAGGAAGTCGAAGTAAACACATCGACATAAAGTATCTAGCCGTAAAAGAACGTGTACAAGAAAAGAGTGATCATTGAACACATTAGCACTGAATTGATGATAGCTGATCCCTTGACTAAAGACATGCATATTAAAGAATTCAAGGATCATGTATTAAGGGTGGGACTTGGTTCTATTATGTAGTACATTCTTTATGTTTTTCTGAAGCTTTCATTTAGTTGGATTATTTCTTATTTGGAATTATGTACGTACTTACTTTAGTTATTTTGTTGAGAAATATCATTATAGTTTGACCTAGAGTAAACATATGGTTTACTCATTAAGTTAAGTATGAGTGGTGAAAGACTAAGTATATTGTGATACATGGAAGATTAATTCTTGTTCTTAAAGAGGATTAGTCGCCATGATCCGTTTATGAAGTCTCTCGTTAAATGGATCAAGTGGGAGAATGTTAGCAATTTTTTCAATAACTAATTTATTTAATTATTAATTAGTCAAAGGAAAAATAAATAAATAAAGTGATCCATTTAGTGGGAAGTTGCAATTGATCAAGGCAACTCCCCATGACTCTCTCTACTTTAGAAAACCACCCCACTTCATCCTATCATGCCAACTACTCTATGATGGCTAGAGTTAGTATATGGAAATGATAGAAAAAATAAGGCTTAAGGCATATGAAAATACACCATCTAAGTTGAGGAGGAGGGTTTGGAACCAAAGTTCTAATCAAGTGATCATATAGAGCATACTTAAGGATTTAAGCTTTCACATAGCAATGGCTGGAGGTATTTATAATCGATCTCTTTTGCTTCCGCTTTTAATTATAGTATATTCATTTTGTTATTAGAATATACATAAAGATAAATATTTAGGTTTTACAAGAATTTCATCTACTTCAATAGTGTGATACTAAACAGTAAACAGTACAGTTAATTAGCAAAGTCATGGTAACTAGGAACAGGCAATCGTTAGGAAAACTCTAAAGGCTAGACGAAGAGCTGAAAACTTCTCATAGGTTGTAAGAATGTTAACAAGACTGCTATGAAGTTTTCCGTAATATTATTCTTGGTCAGATTTTCCAAGAACTTACACCGACTTTTAAGAGAGAAGCATAAAGCAACTCATTCCATGTATCTGGTACCCCAGGCAAACAACAATCACTGCAATCCTGAGACATTTCAGCTGCAAGGCTGTTTTATATTGTTTTCGATAAATTGAAGGGTGTGCATCCTTTCGATAGTCTGTAAGCTTACTGATATTTAGATATAAATCAGGTGTCCGCATCCGTTGTAGGACACTTTCTAGTACTTCCATCTTTGTAGGGTACTTCTCTAAGTAGGTTTCATTCAAAATTGGCTCAGTTTCTTTGTGGCATTGCCCACCCGAATTTCGTTGACCCCCTCTGCATATTTACACCAATGACAAAATGTATTGTCATTTTCAGAATTCTACGAACTTCTGGGAAAAACATTGTTTGGTTATTAGGATTTACTAGATAATCCTATATTAGAAACCCATTTTTCTTTCTTCTCTTTCTGCTTCAGTGGTGTTTTCAGTTTTACGGTATCGTCAATCTCCAGGTATTTTTCTTTAATCTTCTTCTCAGTTTTTTCTCCAGGTATCGTCAATCTCTGTTTTTGTTTTTTTAAGTGAAATCATGATAATCAACTTGATTTCATGTTTTGTTTGTTTTCTTACACTGAAATCCCGATGATTAACGTTTTCTATGATGTACATTTGTTGAATTCCATGATCGATCTCGTTTTTGTTCGTGTTTTAGTTTTCTTTTCATCTTTTGAAACTGATTTTGTAATAGTTCTATTTTGTTCATTAGATCGTCGTATTCAGTATTTTTACATGTTGTTTGATAATAGGTTTTGTTTGCTTTTCTTTTATTTTTTTTCAGGGAATCATGATTTTTGTTCTTTTCTTTCTGTATGTTTTGAATGTTTCTTTAGTACATATTAATACGTACTGTTTTTCTAAACTTTTCGATATATACTGTTTTTATAGTATACTATTTTTGAAAGTACATATTTTTTTGCACTGTTTGTCTGTTATTTGTGTTTCTATAATATGTGTGATACTTCTAAATAGTACATATTATGTTGTATTGTAGATTTAGTATTCCTATCATCTTAAAATATATGTTTTGATTTTTAAGGGAGATGTTTGTAATGATGATTGAAATTGTGGGTTTTGTTTGTCTCTGGAGTGAAAGGAGTTGAGGTTGATTTGAGTAATAAAGTTGTTAGAGTTCTTGGTTCTTCTCCTGTTAAGAAGATGTCGGTTGCGTTGGAAGAGACAGGAAAAAAAGCTAGATTAATTGGTCAAGGGTTCAGTTATTTCTTAACAACATTCCAGGTTGCAGTTATTGTTTATCAATTGATGTCATGGACTTCAGGTGCTGTTTATGTTGGTCATCTAAGAGGAAATTGCTTAACAACAACTTCTAAAGTGATTTAGGATCCTCTGCAATTTCTAACATAAGTTGGGACTATTTGGTATGATTTTTCATTTTCATACTGTATCTATCAAGTAATTATATTTTAAGCAATATTTAGTTTTAAGTAATGTTATTCCTTGACATTTGAGGAAATAGGGTTATGTGCTTGATAGAGTATGGAGTTTTACTGTCTTAAAGACACAATAGTGCAGTTTCTCGACTAATTGTTAGAGTATCATAGGCGGTGTCTATCTACTAGGTTTTCACTCAGTACATATCGATATCTACTAGGTTTTCGCTCAGTGCATATCGATATCTACTAGGTATTCACTCAATATATATCGATATCTACTAGGATTTTTATAAAATTCAGGTTGATTGTTATTTGATATGTGACTTTATATGATGTGGAATGACTATTTTGATTTCTTTGTTTATTTGATGTTCATTTTTTGTTTACAGCTGCATCAGTACATATTTGCATGTACTGTTTTATCTATGTTTTTTTGTTGTGCATACATAGATCTGTCATTGAAGTCATAATGTAAAACAATGAATATCATATTGGTTTCTTGATGCTCCATTTTTATCATTTACGGTAGGGGGTCGAGGGGGCAGCGCCCCCTCGTTATCACTCATTTCAGTTTATTTGTGTATCCATCAACTTCCAAGGTTTTGTCGGAATTACTTGTGAGTTTGACTAATTGATGATTCTAATTTCACAATATGAATACTGATTCTGAGGATTAGTGGAAATTATGATGATTTTTCGATTATGAAATTTGATTCTTTACTGAAGTGATGGTTTTACTTGCATTAGGCGGCCTAAAAGAGAATAAGATGGCACCAACTGAAGCAAACATAGCTGATTGGATTCTCTATGGAGATCCTACGCACCGTAGTATTGATGTTAAGGAAGTACTGGGCATTTCCATTGAGCGTCGGAGAGTAAAAAGAGGCAAGTTGGTGCACTTCATGTTTATATTGGGAAGACTCAGGGAGAACTTTGGAGGTGTGTTAACCCTATAGGTGGAAATATTAGGCAGTATCCAACAGAAGTGTGGGATGAAGTCAAGAAGTTTCTATCATCACCTAATGGAAGATCTGATATCATTGCTTCCAAATGCAGGTAATGTGTTTTTTCTATCATTACGATACTTTAAGATTATATGGCCTTAGGGGGATTGTTTTCCTAACCCAGAGAACTTCTTTGCATCTTCTGAACAGGTTTGAAGCAGCTATAATTCTAAGAGATGGATGCTTAGAAAACTATGTCTTGGGTGATATAATCTTAATTTTGGACACGGTAATCACCATAAAAAGTTGGATCAAGCCTCATTTTTCAGGATGGCAGCCAGTAAAAGTTAGTCCATTTATAGAGTAGTGCAGAGGAGGGAGTAAGAAAGATCTTATACTTGATTTTCTTAAAGCATCTTTTTGGCAGAATTGTAGGAGTAGGAGTTGTGAATACTGTTCCCATGCCAAAAGGAATAAGTGTTTGCTAGTTGGATTTTTGAAAAGAGCATAATCATGCACTTTCTATACATACGAGTAGTATAGCTATAGGCCTATAGCAACTTAATTTAGATGGTAGATCAAGTTCTTTTCGGTATAACATTTTAGTCTTTTCAGTTGTGTGCCATTTATGGAAGAGTAAAACGTGGAATCCCACAAGACGCTCCAGCATTCGGCTTGAGAAGTATTACTTCATTATATGTATCTATTTAGGTGCTCCTGCAGAGTTGCAGTCACTCATTCAAAGACATGAAAAGTACAAACATAATTATAGCGAACATTTACTTTTTGATGAATCATACTTGCAATGAATTTATAATTTCCTTTCAGCTTCTTTTATATCTTCGGGTTGTTTTACTGTTGAATCATTTTGCTATTCGGAAGATACTAAGTTCAAGTTATAATGCCAATTAGATATTGTGTTTTCCTAATGGTGTTACTTGGTTTTCCTTAGTGGAAGTGAATGCCCATTAGGGATTCTCAAGAATTTTTATTAATTGACCCAATTGAGCAGAGGGTATTCTGTTATCAGCAACAAGCAAATTTGTCGTCATCCGTTCTCTCTGCTGATAGCTTGCATTTTACAGTCCTTGTTACCTGTATATAGATCTTTTTTTTGGTGCGTATTCTGCAACCCCATTTCATTCTGTTCTATACGCGTGCTCTTCCTTGAGACTCAAAATAGTTTATTTTTGGGTACCAGCCGAGCTTCTAATTGTTTGCTTCGGTAATTATATGCGTATATCTGTATATATCTATATGTACTGTGATATCTACTGGGTTTTCACTCAGTACATATCAATATCTACAAGGTTTTCACTCAGTACATACCAATATCTGCTAGATTTTCACTCTATACATATAAATATCTACTAGGTTTTCACTCAGTACATTTCAATATCTACTAGGCGTTTCGTTTAATGTTATAGTATTGATCTGCATTTGTAAAAAAAAATTCTCAACATAACCCTCCACGTCGAATTTGGACTCAGATTGCATTTGTTCCTGCTAAGGTTGAAAACTTAATTTAGCATTTATATTTGGTTTTCTGAGTTTGAGACTACATTCTGAGTGCCTCACTTGTATGAGCACTAACTGATTTCAGGGAGAAACAGTTAAGATTACTATGAATTGCTGCAAATTAGAGCGATTCGCTTGCGTCATTGTCTGGAGCTTGGTCGGCTTCTCCAGGGAATTTTGATCTTCTGTCCTTTCTGCATTCCCTTCTCAATATGCAGTTCCAGTATCTTATTCTCTTTGACAACCTTCTCACCTTTGCATTGAGGGCATCGGTCCGTTTTGCTGATGGTTTCTCCTGTACCCTTACACTAATTACATGGATGCTGCATCTGCTGGACCATTCCAGGACCTATCTGCCTCATTGATACTTTCTACCCAGTACATATTAATATGTACTATCCAACTGTAACCTGTCCAACTACACATATTTGATACGTACTAATGGATATGTAATGTTAGAAGTCAGTTTTTCCATCAGTACATATCAATATGCAATGTCAGAACATATTATTTTTACACATTTTTTCCCTTTTGCATGATAGTACATATTGATATGTACCCAATAGAAATGTAATCTAAGTATCCAACAATACATATCAATATATTCTGAGGCTTATTCAATCATAAAAGAGGTTTTTACATAGTATATGTCAATATGTACTGATAGATCATACACACAACAATATTCTAAGAATCTAACAGTGCATACTGACTTGTACTGATACTTCAAGCATAAATTAGGGTTTTAAAAAGGAAAAAATTAGTATCAACAAAATAATAAAACTAGAAGTATAAACATAAATAATTTTAAAGCTTCCTTACCAATTTTTGCTTTCGTTCCGGTTTCAACAGTCGATATTCAATTTCATAAAAGGGGACACAACCACATATACAAATGAGGGGGAAGAGAGTTTTTTTTATTTCTTTAGAGAAGACGGAAACTTACTTCATACACTATTTCTGCTATCTAATCTTATTTTGTTCACCCTTTTTGAATCACAAGTGTATTTTGCATCACACCTTTTTGATTTCTTCAATTTGATTTTCGATTCGGCTTTTATGCCCTAGATTTCAGTTTCAGGTGGTTTTGGATTTTGGTTTCTCTAACGTGTCCTAGATTTCAGTTTTAGGTGGTTTTGGCAAACCGTGCCCTAGATTTCAGTTTTGAGTGGTGAAACTGAAATAATCGAGATGTGGTTTCTGAGGATTTTTTATCGCAGAAGAAGAAACGGGAAGACAAGGAGAACGAAGAATACAGGGGAAGAACGAACAGATACCGTGTTTTTATTCACACGTTTGGCAAGTGGGTAGTCAAGTAATTTTCATGTTTTTGGACCTATGGTTAAAGTGGGTTTTCCGGGTGGACTAATGGTTAACACGGTCCGGGTTTTTTGGACTAGTTAGCAAATTTACCCGTTTGGTTACCCAAAAATGGACTAGTTAGACTAACAATGTTTTCCAAATGGATCACAATTACCTGAAATGAGTAACCGAATATCCTCTACATAGAACTTGGGTCCGGTTGACATCGATATTCTTGTCAATCCATCTAAGACAAAACAGAACTTAAACAAAAAAAATTTATTGATTAAAACTCTTTATTGTTACACACAAGGAGACTTAATATTTATATAAGACTTTCTTGGACATCAAGATAAAAGTGTTTCCTAAGTTAGGATTTCAATTTCCTAATACAAGAGTATTTCCTAAGAGAACAACTTCTTAACTGGACGTTGTGTTAACACCCTCCCGCCAGCTCAACGGGTCATGTTGAACAGTTAGCTTGGTTCGTAAAAGAGAAAAAAGATCTTTTGGAAGAGGTTTTGTAAAAATATCTGCAATTTGATCTTTAGATGAAATAAATCGAACACGAATAAAATGATAGTTAATTTCGATATGTTTTGTTCGAACATGAAATATAGGATTGACCGTGAGATACGTTGCACCAAGGTTGTCACACCATAAAACATGAGGAGAGTGAATGGAGACATGTAGCTCCGAAAGAAGAGACCGAATCCACATAATTTCACCAGTAACAATAGCGAGCCCTTGGTATTCAGCTTCAGTGCTAGAACGAGAAAACGTTTTCTGTTTGCGAGCACTCCAAGAAATAATATTACCACCCAAATAAACACAATAACCACTAGTAGAGTGTCGTTCATCTAGAGGACCGGCCCAATCAGAATAAGTATATGCACTAAACGATAACTGCAGAGAAGGTGTTGGTTGAAGGAAAAGTCCAAAAGTAGACGTATGCTTGAGATATCATAGTATACGCTTAACCAAACCCCAGTGGAACTCGGTTGGAGCATGCATAAATTGACACACTTTATTGAGAGCATAAGCCAAGTCTGGACGAGTAAACGTCAAATACTACAAGGCACCAACAATGCCTTGATTCTCAGTAGCATCAGTTAACAAAGGACTACAATCAGATGAAATATCGCCAGAAGTACTAAGTGGAGTCTGAATTGGTTTAACCCCATCCATTTTCACCCAAACAAGAAGATCACAAGTATAATGTTGTTGTGAAAGAAATAAACCCGAAGAAGTGTGAGTCGCCTCAATGCCAAGAAAATAAGACAAAGAACCAAGATTTTTAATTGCAAATTCTTTTTATAAACAAGTAAGAATGAAATTCATACTTGTTGTACTCGAGCCAGTGAGAATAATATCGTCCACATACACCAACAAAAAGAAAGTTCTATAATAATCATGATGAATAAAAAGGGAGGAATCACATTTAGAAGTAATAAAACCAATTTGTAACAAAAAAACACTAAGTCGGTGATACCATGCACGAAGAGCCTGTTTAAGTCCATAAATTGAACGATTCAGTTTGTAAACATGTGTAGGAAAACGAGAATCCACGTAACCAGGGGTTGTTTCATGTAGACTTCCTCGTTAAGATGACCATGTAAAAATACATTTCGCACATCAAGCTGATGAATTGGCCAATTTGAAGATAAAGCAAACATAATACTAATACGAATAGTACATTGTTTTACAACCGGACCATACGTTTCGGCATAATCCACACCCTCTTGTTGATTATAACCTTTAGCAATTAGGCGAGTTTTATAACGTTCAATTGTACCATCAGCTTTGCATTTGATACGAAACACCCATTTACAAACAATAACATTCATAGAAGGATCATATAGTACCAGCGACCAAGTACCATTTCGAAGCAATGCATTGACTTCGTCGTCGGAAGCCTTACGCCACTTTGGATCAGTTTGAGCCTGTGAATAACAAGTTGGCTCAAATACAAAGTCAATTATAAAGCTTTAGGTTTAAAAATACCATCTTTATCTCTAGTCACCATGGGATGTGTCCCAAGAATAGTGGGTATGGTGGAAACATGAACAATGGAAGTTATTGTAGAATCGATAGCTACTGTAGAATCGTTAGGGCTGGGTATTGTTAATGGTATGGGTCGGCTTGGATCAGGTCGGAGGTGAGCGGAGTTGGGAGTGGGAGATGGACTTGGTAGTTCTACAGAAACTACAGGATCAGAAAAGGAAGTGGCACTACAAGAAAAATCGGTTTAAGCGACAGGTCGATTTAAGTCGCTTAAAGCCCCTTTTGAGTCGTTATAACCCTTATAGCGACTAAAAGTGACACTCGCTCCCCTTGTTGCAAAAAGCCCGCTTTGTAAAGGTAGCGGCTAGGCAGTCGCTCTAGTAATCAACCAACTTACCTAAAGTGAGTACTCTTCTCATTGCTTCAGAGCTAGACCAATCACCAGGGAGCAAGTAAAATTCTTATCGCTTAATAGCTAGACCAACCAATAGAGCAAGTAAAATACCAATCGCTTCTGATAGACCAACCATCCTAAAGAAAGTAAAATACCTAGTTGATAGATACATGGAACAACTCGTCCTGAAATTGCTTTGTTAAGGTTTTAGGCGACCAAATAATTTTACTCGCTAAAAGCGATTTCTTATTTTGATTGGCCTGAAGTTAGTTGCTTAAATTTTTAAGCTGCCGAGTTTTTTTACTCTCTAAAAGCGATTTGTGATTTTGATTGGCTTAAAATTGGTAGCTTAAGTTTTTAAGCGACTAAATTTTTGCTCGCTAAAAGCGATTTCTAATTTTGATTGGCCTGAAGTTAGTTGCTTAAGTTTTTAAGCTGGCCTGAAATTAGTTGTTAAGTTTTTAAACTACAAAATTTTTGTGCTTAAGTTTTTAAGCTGGCCTGAAGTTGGTTGCTTAAGTTTTTAAGCTGCCAAATTTTTATGCTCGCTAAACGAATTACTTCACTATTCTGATTTAGATAATCCTAAATTATAATTAAAATTAAAATTAATACCGACCAAATTATGAACCAAATTAAAAACAAAATTAAATGTTATTGTATCATATAATTCAATTTATGTAATTTCTTAAAAAAATTACACTATTTACTCTTGTCCGGCCATGACATAAATTGGCTAAGACAACAACGGAGTTAGTACCAGTGGGTTGTGGGCGCACCAGCGGCTGTCATAAGCCATCGTTTACAGTACTGCAAATTCGCTTTAGTTGTTAGCATCAACCTCATCATAGAACATTCTCAAAAAGAATATGCAAAAGGCACAAAAATCGCCTTAACATACTAAGTTTGATACTAAAACTTAAAATGATATACTAGATAACATCCTGTTAAGGAAATCAATATTAGAAGGTCTGGATCATAATGAAACACTGCAATTTGGCTAGGAAATTTTTGATACAGTGTTGGCAACATCGATGACAAATCTGTATCGAACATCCCCCTTAGCAAGACGTTCCATTGCGGTGTTGACATAGTCCATCGGAACAACCTCAATATTTGCTGTAATTTTGTGTTTAACAGCAAAATCAAGCATCTCTTGTGTTTCTTTCATTCCTCCCATAATACTGCCTGCAACAGTCTTCCTACCTGCATAGCAAAAACCATATATTACTTGGTTAATAGAACTGTGTACATGTTTTGCCGCATGGTACTAAATGCACTGAATATTGTGGCTTTCTCATTGTGTATTAATCTTTTTATGTTCCATTACATACCGAAAAGCAGTGGAAAAACAGGCACTTCGAGTGGTTGTCTGGTAAACCCAGCATAATAAGTTTTCCATCAGATTTCAGCAAACCAAGCAATGGTAAAAGAGAATGAGGCACATAGACTGTGTCAAGAATACCATCCAATGTACCCATCACAGCCTACAGGGAAATTAAGGACAACTGTAAATCATAACAGTATAGCATGAAAAAAATGTATCCTTAATTTGTTGTAGTAATAGCGTCAAAGAGAAAAATTGATTCACTTACCATCAATTGTTCTTTGTGACGACTATTCACAAATGAATCTGCTCCAAGATGTTCAATTGCTTACTTCTCCTTATCCGGTGAGGTGCTGATCACGGTTACCTTCATTCCGAAAGCCTTTGCAAACTTAACAGCAACATGACCAAGACCACCAATTCCAGCCACACCCAAGTGAGTACCAGGCTCACTAAGTCCGAAGTATTTCATTGGGATGTACACTGTAATACCGACACACAATATAAATCACTGCCACAAGACTCACATGTCTGTATAGGAAAGAAAGAAAACGAGTGGTAAACTGTGTTAGCTGCGAGAGGAAAATCATAAACGGATTCTAGAATGGAAATGCAGAAATCTGTTTCAAGAAAGACTACCTGATGTCCGCATCCAAATGCAAGATTTTTTGTAGGTCCAAGACAAATAGGACAACCCTGTAGCACAAACGAAATGACATCCAAAAGCAAGAAAATAACATAAGCTGAGCAATGAGACGAGTTGTAGTCATAATAGGAACTCAATTTAGTTTGAATTCTTGCATACTAGAAGTTTTACCTGGTTGTGTACAGGTTGTGGTGGAGGAGCAGAGGGAGAGGCAGCAGCCGCACGGAAATTAAAGTTGTTCGAGTGTTGGGTCACCCTAGCAGGTGTAGGTAGTGCATTCCTCCATCTAGTTCCTCTACTACGACTGCACAAAAGTGATCGATCATCGACATGCAAACTTGAACGTAACAAAAATGACATCCATTATTTCTTAATCAGTCGTATAAGTAAACCGATGATACACCCCAGAAGCTGAATCTCTAGTGTTGCTTTGTACTGTGAAGATATTTCCATAAATGCTGCAAGGGTAAAATCTGTCTCCTTTTTGCTGTTGGGGATATTCCGGGACATAATTTCCATGAAATCACAAACTGCATACAAAAGATGTGAATTGAGATTCAGCAAGCAGCAGTTTTAAAGATAGTTTCGGGTTCAAATTAAGCATCTGTCTGTTCAAGTTATGACTAACCTGAAAATTATCAAAAGCTCGAGAAGGAATGTTATCATCAAATTCACTCAGATAGTTTTTGATACCTTGTGCCCTACCTCACTCACTATGCCCACGATCTCGTATCTGCGTTACACACACCATCAATGTTCAAATCAAATTGTAAATAAGGAAGAGACATTTGCAAAATAGATACAGAAGTTGGAAGAGTTTATTACCCGGGAACCAAAGGATAAAAAGAATATCCCCATTCGTTCTTAATGATGTGTAGATCAGAATGACAAATTCCACAAAATATCACTTTAAATGTGATGTCTTCATCTCCGGTTTCCCTAACAAGTATCAAATAACACCATTATTCATTAGCTAAATTTTTCTAAATACAATTTGAAGAGGCACAAAGGAAATGTTTGAAGTAAAACTGAATTCCAATTAGACAGAAGAGAGTATGACATCAATAAGTTTAGCAATAATTTTCGTACGGATTTATTGTATATATTAAGAAAACATAATTTGTTGTACATATCTAACTAAACATCGATTACGAATGCTGAAATATATCTGATCTACACATATATGTAGTACACAGTAGTAGCACTACAAGTATAGTTAGATGAAGATGACTCCAACAAAAGAAGAAAGGAAACCGTAGGGTTGATGAAGACGAAAAATTATTAGAAAATCGGAGTTTATGAAAGAAAAATCTTGCAGAATTAGTAAACCCTAAATCTAAAAGACATGGGTTGTTACCTGTGTTAGAAACACCTTCAATGACCAACAAAATCTGCAAACACCAAAACCCCTAAATATTAGCGACGATAAACAAAGGCTAGGGTTATTTTTTCACAGAAAGTCTAAGCTTGCCGCCGTGAGTTAGGGTTAAGAAAACAGTTAACCTATTAATGAGTGATAGAAAACAGTTCTCTTCCATTAATGAGTGATGGAGATTTAGAGAGAAAGAACAATAGCAATACAGTGATTGAAGGGGGCTGCTGTGAGTTAGGGTTAGAGAGATGAACGAAAAAGAGAAAGAGAAAAGGAAAATGGGAAATGGAAAGTAAAGTGAAACGTACGCTTTTTGTATAGATATTTTGAACGGTGGATAAGGTTAGTCATACGGATTACAAAAAATTTTGGACAGTGGAGATTATGTTTGGGACTCTCGTACGGATTGAGAAAAGTGTGTGAGTAGTATGTGTGTTTCTTTTTGTGTTAAAACGAACTCGTACGTTAGGTTTATTTATCAACCTTCAATATGAAAAAAATTCAAAGAATAGTAAAATTATAATGATTGAGGATATTTTTATTGACCTTCCATTATACATAAATTTTGATTTTGAATATGTAAGAATGAATCAGAAAAATAAGAAATGAATTCGATAATTGTTATTGACTTTCCACTAGACAAGAATAGGGGATAAGTATAGGGTGCCAAACGCCTTATATGTGATGTCGAACACTGAGAAGGATTCATTTTGTATACTTTTGAAAGAAATTAAGGTTCCGGACGGGTATGCAACAAACATTTCTCGTTGTGTGAACCTTAAAGAGCGGAGGCTTATATGTCTAAAAAGTCATGATTGCCATGTTAAATCAAACTCGTGCATTCAGTTTATTTATAAACCTTCGAATTACAAAAAATTTAAAAATATTATATAAATTATAATAATTTTGGATATTGTATCAATCTTCGATTATATATAAATTTTAATATATGAGAATGAACCAGAGAAATTAAAAAAAAAAATTGTCTTTGACTTTCGATCAGACAAAGTTTTTAAGTCCAATGATGGTAGATTTAGGGTTCCAATGGAGATTTCGACTTAGGGTAAGTGGTCATTAAGGATATTATGACGAGCATCGGTAGGTTTAGGATTCCGGTGAAGATTTCGACTTAGACGAAGAGGTCATTTATGATAATATGACGAACATCCGTAGGTTTGGAGTTCCTATGAAGATTCCAACTTAATAGAAAAGGTCATTAATCAGAATATGACAAGAAGTGGTATCTTTGGAGTTCCGGTGAAGATTCTGACTTATTCTGAAGAAATACCTTGTAATTAGACTACTTAGTTGATAAAATTATGTATTGGAAATTGTTGAATTACAGTTTTAGATGATCAAAAACGATGGAATTTTGTCAAATTGGAAAAAAATTGAAAACCAAATCGTTATTGACTTTTTACAGTTAAATTATCACATAGAAGTCATTAAAGGTCGGCCAATAAATATAATAGTGTTTTATTACAATTTTATTGGTGTAAGATTAAAGATCTGTGGGTTTCCACTTACTGATCCCATCCTTCACGGAATCGACCCACTTTGACTGTACAAGAATATGTGGAGCTCAGCATGTCTGGAAGCACAGGTGATAGACACATTTTAGTGTCTAATTTGCACCTTAATTTCTATTGAGTTAGTATTCGATTCTGCACTTATTACGTGTTTTTATGCTTTTGTAGGTACATTAGAAGAATAAATATTTGTGGAAAAATTGGCTCAAAAAAGTGTTATTGGCACCCCAACTTGGATAAGGGGCACCCCAGGATCGGAACGAGTCGGATCGGCCAACTCAACGAGTCGAATCGGCCCAACTCATCGGGAACACGGGTTCATCCCGTGAGAAGCTGCTGTGAACTATTTTCACGTAATTTTTGTGTTGATTTGCGATTCTAAGTGTCCCACAAGTTAGAAGATATCCATACAAGACCCACACAACCAATTATACACGTTTTTAGCCGGAAAAAGTGGCTCCCGGAGTGAATTTGGACGGAAAAAGGAGTCATTTTTTGATTCGGATTTGGGAGAATTTTGGAGAGTTTTGGGGAGTTCTATTAGGTTTAGAACTCTCCTTAGGGTTGGTATAACCTATAAATACCAAGAGAAGCCGATGAAAAAGGGGGGAGAAGCCTAGAGAATCGTTTTTGGAGTCGCCGGAAACTGCACCCTGTCACCGGCAAGTTCCTGGTTCTTCACGTGAAGGAAGAAGAAGCCAAAGCAACATGTTATGTGTTGCAGTTCCTGTTGCCATTGTTCCCGCTCCTGTTGCGCTTTCCCTTTCCTCTTTTTGTTGCTTAAATCTTTTGCAACAGCTGAACCTTGTCCCTGTAACACTTATACACGTCCCGGTTCAGCTGTTCACCATTATTTCATCTTGTAATCAACTTTTTGAGCAATGAAAGGGTATTTTGAGCAAGTTTTCTTCACCATGAGCTAAGTATCTTTACTGGGATGATGGAGGAGGTTTTTCCCTCAATATTATGTGGTAAGTCTAATTTAATTTAATTTCTTTATAATTCTTTACTTATTAAATTGCATAGATTTGAAATAGAAAAACGGTTTTCGTTCAGTAGTGGTGTTTTTGTTTGATGGGTCATGCTGGGTTGACAACCTCTGATGTCCCATGCTTGTGATTTACCTCTGCTTGTTTACATAAAATCATATTTTGGCAATATTTGAGCTTAACTTATTTAAAAAGAATTACATGATTAATCACATAATTTGTTGGAAATAACTGAGTCCTGATTCCTGGTTTTCTCCATCTTTGATAAAATCATCTCTAGTTTTGCTTTGTTTTATTTAATTATATTAAGTCTATTATTTTCTAAAATCATTATCTTCACAAGTCTAGTAACGAACTCTTTTTACCACTATTCTAAAACACATGAACATGATAAGTTATCTGAATGAGTATAGATTTGAATTTGATTACGAATGTCGAGAGTCCATTTACCTCACCAGATTTTACTCTGTAGTCATCAATTATACCCGATATCACTCGACCTCACAAAATATTTAGGTTAGATAAATTTATCCATTTTCAGACTTCGTGTGGTTTTATTGTATACATATATATTTATGAAACTTCATGTGATTTTGGAGTCCGAACGTTTTTCGATCATTCTAGGTTGTAGTTTATCTGACTCTGTTTCATAGTTAGCTATCAATTTCATACGAATTTACTTGTCAACATTCAATTATTTTTTTTCGATATCTCTCATTACATATTCAATCTCATATGTATATATCAATTTGACCTATTATCTATTATTTCACTCAATATTCATTAGCCTCGCACAATTTTATTAGTTCTCAATCCATTTTACTTAATTTCACCCTTTTCCCATCGTTTAGGTCTTTGAGCAATACATAGGTCAAATTTAAGGAGGGGTAACCATAGTGGATTTAATTATATGGTTACCTATTAATTCCATGGGTTTAATTATATGGTTACCTATTAGTCAATTTCACTAGTTATCTATCATTGTGCATTTACAATCCTTGTGCAATTGCAACACGAAGAGGCCATAGAAGAAATGTGGCACTTAGCAAAATTTAGATCACTAGAAGAAATGGTAAAGCTTCACTTAATTGAAATAATCATTCTACCTTTTTCCCATTTTCTGGTAAAATAACTATTTTACCCCTAGTCTGAAAGTTGATGAAAATAATTATTCTGCCATTGATGTGTAAAATGATCATTTTAGCCTTGATCCATATTTTTTAATCGAACGGATATAAATGATCTGTATTGACCTCCGGTATACATTTTGGTCAATCAGATATAAAATAAAGCAGATTTTATGGTTCATTGCTAGATTTAGGGTTCCATTATATTTCGACTAATCAGAGATGGGACGAGGATATGAAACGAAGTTGATTTTGTGGTCTAATGGTATATTTAAAGGTCCAATATAGATATTCTGGCGAATCGGAGATGACACGAGGCATACAATGGTTCACATTGCTATAGATAGATCTCCGATGTACTTAATTTCACCCTTTTCCCATCGTTTAGGTATTTGAGCAATACATAGGGCAAATTTAAGGAGGGGTAACCATAGTGGGTTTAATTATATGGTTACCTATTAATTCCATGGGTTTAATTATATGGTTACCTATTAGTCAATTTCACCCGTTATCTATCATTGTGCATTTACAATCCTTGTGCAATTGCAACACGAAGAGGCCATAGAAGAAATGTGGCACTTAGCAAAATTTAGATCACTAGAAGAAATGGTAAAGCTTCACTTAATTGAAATAATCATTCTACCTTTTTCCCATTTTCTGGTAAAATAACTGTTTTACCCCTAGTCTGAAAGTTGATGAAAATAATTATTCTGCCATTGATGTGTAAAATGACCATTTTATCCTTGATCCACATTTTTTAATCGAACGGATATAAATGATCTGTATTGACCTCAGGTATACATTTTGGTCAATCAGATATAAAATAAAGCAGATTTTATGGTTCATTGCTAGATTTAGGGTTCCATTATATTTCGACTAATCAGAGATGGGACGAGGATATGAAACGAAGTAGATTTTGTGGTCTAATGGTATATTTAAAGGTCCAATATAGATATTCCGGCGAATCGGAGATGACACGAGGCATACAATGGTTCACATTGCTATAGATAGATCTCCGGTGTACATTATGATCAACAGGATACAGTGGTCCAAAATATACTTCATAACCTCTCCGACTAATCTATTTACTTTGCCGAGAGTCCATTTACCTCACCAAATTTTACTCCTTATTCATCAACTATACCCGATATAGCTCGACCTCACCAATTTCTCCTGGATTCCATGTGTTTATGTGGTCATCGATCAATATAAATCGATTTTTTATCGGCTTCGTACAATTTCACTTGTTATCCGTCAATCTGACCCATTGTCGGTCGACCTCACTCAAATTTTGTAGGATTCAATCGATTTCTCCAGTTTATCAATCACTTTAACCAAATGTTCAACAACCTTAGTCAATTTCACCCGGTATAAATTAATTTTACTAAATATCGTTCGACCTCACTCGATTTCTCCTGGATTCCATGGCTTTATGTTATCTATTAACTCAAATCAAATTTCCACCGATTTCACTTAATTTCGCTTGTTCTCGGTGAATGTTACCTAATAGTTGAAAGCCAAAGCTTCTCGACAAGGACCTCCGATGGAAACCGATGGAATCAATTTTTAGAATCAATTTTACATATTGCCATTTGGCCTCATATAATATCCCTCGATATGTATGCCACAATTTTGTTTGTTGCACAAGAAATTTTATTCACCTGATCAATTTTTAACGATATCCATCAAATTTACCGGACATCACCTAATTTAACCTGAAATCACCATATATATTACCCAACTATTAATCCTCATTGTTGACGAGAACTAATAAGTAAATCACCAAAGTAGTCAAGGACCATGATCTTTAAAGTTGTTATCCGGCCAATGGAAAGCTAAGAATATATAATCCAACGATTACAAATGGAAATTTACATAGTTATGTGGATTGTCACCGCATACAAGTTGCAACAGAGGGAAAATTACCGCCTTAACTTCGTGTGGCGCCAAAACATATTGGGGTGGGAAGAGTTGGCGGGAATCTTGGCGCGCTAGTTTTAGGTTTGCGCCAAAAACTTGTCCGATTTTCGGTGTAAATCTAATCCCTCATTTCTCTCTCCCAGATACTGAGATACCAAAACTTCCCCAAATTTGTTATACGAACACTCGCTGATAACCCAAGCAAACTCTCCACTGCTCTCTCTGAAACTCTTAACTCTCTAAAATGTAACTCCCCCAAAATTGCTACCAACACTCGTTGATAACCCATTTCTAGAAATAATTTCTCTCTTTCACTTCTGATTTATTTGTGAGAAGATTCTCATCAACGATTCCTGATTTTTCCTGTTTGAAATCGAAGATCCAATAGAGAGAAATTAGGGCTTTTAAATTTCATTCAGGTTTGTAAAGTGGGTTTTCAAAAAAATTTAATTAGGGCTTTTTTTAATTTCAACGTGGATTTTGATTTAATAGGGGAACTCACATCTACCAAACTTTTGTTGAATTACAAGAACAAAATTACTTTTTACAAATTGCATTTTCATTTCGTTGTAATTAAGGTTGAGCTTTCGATTCGGGTGTTGATGTAATTGGGTGTAATTTGAGTTCTTTTGATGTGGGTTTTGAAAATAGAAAAGAATTTTGATATTTGGGTTTTGTTGCTGCTTTTCCCACATGACTTCATTTGGTATGATCTTTGAGTCATTGATAATTAGCCCTTGTTCGTTGAGTGATAACAATCCTTAGGGTATGTTTTATCAGGAAAAATGACAAACATGAAGCTGCACGACGTAAATCTAAAGGTATTTCACCTTTTATCTTCTCTGTTATAATGTTTTAACTCTCGATTATATGTTGAATTGTATGTTCAGTACCCGGTAATATCTTTGGGCTCTAACTACAACACTACTAACCATCTTCAACTATTTCTTCTTCATTTAGGTCACATAATGTTTTTCGGTTGCATTCGAGATCAGTTCTCGATAATCAAAGGTTAAAAATGTTTTCTGTGAAGCCTATATGCTTTTTATCTCCCATTTGAACAAAACTGGATCAGATGTAGCCATATTGGTGGAAAATTTGATGGGTTTATCGTAAAATAATATTACTAGACGGTATATATAGAATAGACGTTCAAGAATAAGGAACCATTAAACTAGGTTTTCCCTTAAATATTTTGGCATCTTACTGTTTATTAGTAATTGAGTTCATTTGAATCAGGGAAATGATTGTGATAAGGATGGTGGTACGTGAAGATTCTTAAAAATGGATTCATTGGTGAACTAGAGCTGTTTATTAGTAATATATGAGTGCATTTTAAACTTGAGACCCCTACGCAGCTGCCCAAAAGGTCCATAAACCTGCACTGGGAGCATGAAGGTGAGTTTGTGGAATCAGTTGTCTTCTGTTTGACTAATGGCTTTATCTCACTCATGAAGGTACTTCAGTTGGATTTCTATATTAGTTCCATCTCTTCAAAAAGGCTACCAAATAATACCTACAAGACCAATGATTGTAGTAAGACATTATTTGGCGTGGATAATAACTATTCGTGTACCAACTGTGAAACAAAATTCCAATCTCCTATACCAAAGGTAATCCAAGTTTCCTTGTATTACAATGCAGGTTGGTATTTATCGTTGTTAGTTAACCTATACATGCATGTGTTATGAAAAAACATAATGTTAACTTTTAGAAAAAGACAACTTACTCTTACAAAAGAAATCATTTAAGATTGTTTCCACTTTCTATTAGAAATAATTCATGATTTTCACTTTTTTTTTTCTATTTATTAAGCTTCATGTTTTGAGTCTTCCTTACACACATGATGAATGTCATGTAGGAAGTCTTCAGGCTTGCTATAGAATCTGGAAACTAAACTCTTTTGTAGCTCTTCATATTTAGTTTGAGCACACTCAGTAGAACTCTATGGGTGTGTTGAACTTTGCTTTACACAGAAACGTACCTAGCTAGTTATATCAGACTATGTTTAGAAGTATAAGATTCTATCTTAGTTCGGGTGAATTTTTGTATCCGGTGGTTGGTGGTGCTAGTTAGGTCTTCTTGGTGGTTGTAGACTTCTTGGTGCTATCGTCAGGTACTGATTTGCATGATCATCCATTAGTGAAGAATGAAAGTATTTTTCAGCAAGAAAGAGTAGTTATTTTGAGCACCTTTTCATCCTTAACTAGCATGTTGTATGAGTTATAATCTTGATGTCATCATTCCCCCGGCCTTTTTTCTTGTATTACATTGTGATCTTGTTGTTTTCGGTGGTTCCGCAGGATAAGGCACGTTCCCTGGTGGCAGTTTCCTCTGGATCTCAGCCCAGTGGGGAGGTGAATCATTCCCAACTTTGCATTAGTTTTTATTATTAATTTTGATACACCAACAGAAGCTCTTGGTTGTTCCTTGTCAAAACAACAAAAACCTAATATTTTAATTGTAGTGCCAACATGTGCCACAGGTAGCTTCCGGCATATCTTGATGTACATATCTCTTTCTGCTGTATAGTAAATTTTTGTCATTATTCTTGGAACGTTTTGAAGGTTTTTCTGGATGCTTGTTCGCTTTGCTGCACTCATGAGAGGAAACGGAAAAAATCACGGCATGTGAACTCAATAAGGATAGAGTGAAACATTTAGAAGACACTGTCAGGTACTCCAGAGCTAGCTTCTAGTAGTATCTTTTCCAAATATTTATGTTTTTCTAATGCAATTTTTTTGAACTTGTCAGTTTGTTCGAGTGCAATAATAAACTCTTTAAAATATGACTCTTAAAACTAATTCATGTATGCTCAAGATCTTGAATTTGTAAAGGGTATTCAGGTTTCAGTTAAATTTGTCCATTCTGCTAAATATTGTAAGGAACATAAACTTGGTAGTCTGATTCGACTAAATTCTTTCCCTCCTCGTCTTGTTGATTCTCTTGTGGCAGAAACAGAAACAGTTAGTTGTTTCTACCTTCTTGACAATAGTTAGTTGTTTTAAACAGAAACAGAAAAAGTATTAAAACAGATGTTTATGTGTTGGTTCTTGGTAAGTTTTCACGTTCCCTTAAAAGCAAGGCTGATTGGGAAGCAAAGGATGGAACTTAACCTTGTTCATATGACTAATTGCTCTGTAGTTAGATCTGTTGCCTGCAACTCTCGATAAGTCCACATAGAACATGATATTCCAGAACTTTTGTATTTCGAATTTAACATGTTTCTCTTTTTTATTTGTTCACTGATATGTAGGTAATGTACATGCATGTTTCTGTTCAAGGGGATGGAAGAACTGAACAACATTGTTCAACATGCGAAACAACGACATCATATCATTGGGCAGTATGTGATGGGGAACGAAGGACTTGTGCAGGATGTTGGGACCAAGGATCAAAAAGTCTCTGACTTCCTTAAGAATTTCTATACCACCAACTACTTCTAAATATGAGAACAGGACCTAACCCATCCTGCTTGTCCGACTTCTCCTATATTTTGTCCTGGCCAATACCGGGATTACATGTTTTTTTTTTTGTTTTTCTTTTGTCCTGTAAACTTCAGGAATAAAATCAAACACTTGAAACTCTTGTTTGTGTTTCATCAAAAGCAAAAAGAAACATTTGTCTGTCACGTTTTATGTGCTCAATCAACTTTATTTCTGATTCACCTTCAGGTTGCTTGTTTGGTTTTATTTGGTACGATAACTGAGATAAGTCGGACTGAGTACAGAAGATAGGATAAAAACTTTGTATTTTTTGGCAACGAATTTCTACTTGTTAAGGCAAATTTGTAGATAAATTGCTATTAAAAGATAAAATAGAACTGATAAATACACTGAAACAAAAAAAGTTATAACCAAATTATAGTCAATTTAGTTGACTCATGTTAATTTTTTTTTTCAATTTGTGCATCCAAACATTTGCTCATAGTGAATCAAAACAATGATTTGAACGAGTTTTCATGCTTCCATTAAAAAATCCTAATAAGTTTGTTGGATTAATACTAAGATCTCAAATGTCTACTTCAAAAACTGACTTCTCTTTTGGAATGGTGGTGGCGGCTTAAACTTAGTTGCTGGGAGAGGTTTTACCTAGTAATTCATTTTTTGGTTGCTACGAGTATGTGCCTCAAAGTAAAGAGCTACATGAGCACTTTTCTAGATGCTATATAGATTACTTGAAAAAAGGATCCAGCGATCAAACACATCTGGTCATGGCTAAAAATTAGTTGACACAGCTTTAAAGCAGCCCAACTATTTGGCAGTTCCAAGTTTTGTAGCTTAAACTCTTAAAGCGACTAAAATATTGGGCTATTGCTAACATTTAGAGCAACCAATTAATTTTATGTTGCTACGAGTATGTGCCTCAAAGTAAATAGCTACATGATCACTTTTCTAGATGCTATATAGATTACTTGAAAAAAGAATATAGCGATCAAACACATCTGGCCATGGCTAAAAATTAGTTGACACAACTTTAAAGCAGCCAAACTATTTAGCAGTTGTAAGTTTTGTAGCTTAAACTATTAAAGCGACTAAAATATTGGGCTCTTGCTAACATTTAGAGCAACCAATTTATTTTGTTGTTGCTACGAGTCTGTGCCTCAAAGTAAATAGTTACGTGATCACTTTTTAGCTACTATAAATTACTTGAACAAAGGATCTAGCGGTTAAAGACATTTTTTCGTGGCTAAATAAAAGATGACACAGGTTTATAGCCGCCAAAATTTCTGGCAGTTGCAATTTTGGATGCTTTAACTCTTAAAGCGACTAAAATTCTGAGCTCTTGCTAAGATTTCGGTCGCTTAAACCCGTTTTTCTTGTAGTGTGGGATTGGAAAATTGACTTGGAAGTTCTATATAACTTATAAGATCAGGTTGACTAGGTGTATAGGGTACATGTTGGATTGTTCTAAGGGAATTTGGTAAAATATTTGTTTGAGTTATAGGTGGGAAAGTGGGATTAGATGGAAAGCTTGAATCAATGGGAATTAATGGAAGTGGTGTAGTGGGATTACGAGGTACAGGAGAAGTAGGAGGAGAAGGTAGTGATGGTAAAGAAAAAGATCTAGGAAAAGAAGTTACCTGTGAAGAACAGGATTCCAGGGAAGGAGTCAGCACCACTGTGAAGGGAAACATGGTCTCTTAAAAAACAACATGACAACTTATACATTTATGACCCGTAGGAATATGAAGGAACTTGTACCTTTGTGCGACGGACTATAGCCAATAAAAACACAAGGAGAAGATAGTGGTTCCATATTATGAGATCAATACGGACGAATATGAGGATAATAAAGACAACCAAACACATGAAGAGAAGTGTAATCCGGCGACATACCAAAGAGAGATTCATAAGGAGATGAATTTTCAAGAGCGGAAGAAGGGACACGGTTCATTAAATAACAAGAGGTGGAAAAAGCATCATACCAATATGAAGATGGAACAAAAGTCATATTTAATAATGTAGGATGGATGTGACGATGCCGACGTTCAAATAAACCATTTTGTTCGGAGGTATATAGGAATGAAAATCTATGAAAAATTCCAAGTTTTTGAACGTGAGGGGTAAGTTTGCGGTATTCGCCAGCATTATCGGATTGAAATATTTTGATCTTGCGACTAAATAGATTTTCAGCATGCTTTTGGAACGAAGTGAATATAGAAAACACTTCTGATTTTTAAGACATAGGGAACATCCAAGTAAAACGGCTAAATGCATCAATAAAGATGATATAATATCTATAACCTTCATTGGATAAAATATGGGAAGGTCCCCAAACATCAGAGATAATTAAATATAAAGGATTCGAATAAGTAGTTTTACTAAAGGTGAAAGGTAACTTATAACTCCTATTCTCACGATATGAAGAACAAAAATTGATAGTTTGACTGGAACTGGAAGAGAAAATCTAGAAATAAATTGACGGACTGCACGCATCATGGGATGCCCTAATCTAGAGTGCCAGTCTTGTAAACTTGCACATTCACCAACATAAACTTTAGGAGACGTAAACGAAGCATCAATTTGATAGAGAACACCTTCCCTACGGACGCGAAGAAGAACCTTCCCCGTACAACGATCCTTCATAAGATAAAAATCAGGATGAAATTCAAAAAAACACATCATTATTAGAAGTAAGACGAGAAACAGATAAGAGACTACAAGAAATTTGAATGGTATAAAGAATACTGCGAAATGCAACTTACGATTAGGAGTTCCTAAGATAGAAGATCCAACACTAAAAATTGGAATAGAAGAGACATTACCCATTTTGACATGATCAGGACTGGTATACTCAGAGTGAAAGTGAAGACGAGAGAGATCATTAGTAATATGATCGGTAGTGCCACTATCGGGAACCCAATTAGAAGAAGAATACGAACCAGGGACTTGATAAATATAGGCACGAGAAGTGGTTGAAGGTGGTTGTCGACGAGACAGACGAAAGTTATGATCAAAATGTTTCCAGCATTCAGAAGCTTCGTGATTCGTACGACCATATAACTGACATATTATATCTAAACGATTAGAACCTCGTTGAGAATATGATCTTCCATTACTATTACCATCACCATTCCTTGGTTGAAAAGAAGAAGATGATGCAGGAGGGCGAGATGAAGTATATGCTGCAACATTAGCCACGGGATGAGAGTTAATAAGTTTGGTTTGTTGATCCATACATAACTCAAAGATAAGTAACAATGGCGTGATATGAAGTGTCTAACCCATCAAGAAGACAATGATGAAATTCAGTATCAGTAACAGTAGTATCCGTAGCAGCAAGACTATCAACAATATCACGAGCACGATCAATATATGCTCTTCAAAGCACGGAGTTTGCGTTGAATATGGTGAATGTAAGCATCAGATTTAGAGGCAAACATAGATTCAAGAAAACCAAACTTCTTTAGAGGTAGTAAGACGATGAACTTGACGAAGAACACCAGGAGTAAGGGATGAAAATAACCAACTAATGAGGATTTTATCTTGTTTTATCCAAGACAGAAATTTGGGATTAGGAGATTAATCTTAAAGGGTGGGTTTGGGACAAGGGTTTTCACCAATAAAGTAACCATCTAGATCGTAACCCTGGAGATAAGGTAAAAACTGTGCATGCCACAAAGAGTAGTTTGTGTCATCTAACTTTACCGTAATAATATGGTGAGGTTGTGAAAATAGGGAAGACATATTAGGTGAAGCAAAATACGAAGAATATGAAGCAGAAGAAGAAGTCAAAGAAGAATCAGTAGCCATAGGATCGAAGAAGGATGATATCAAGACAAAACAGAACTTAAGCAAAAAAATTCTATTGATTAAAACTCTTTATTGTTATACACAAGGAGACTTAATATTTATACAGGACTTTCTTGTACATCAAGATAAAAGTGTTTCCTAAGTTAGGATTTCAATTTCCTAATATAAGAGTATTTCCTAATACAAGAGTATTTCCTAAGAGAACAACTTCTTAACTGGACGTTGTGTTAACAATATAGCCCAAGTAGAGAGAGCCTTGTTGTATGCTTCGATTGCTTGGAGTTTTGGGTATACATGACTGCCTTCTTGATAATAGTTTTCTTTGTTAAAAAAAACATAATAAAAACAATAATTATGAGGTATCAACACGAACAGTATCACAGCAAAATCTTTGACTTGGAGTTTTTATGGTCTCAATCTCACTATCCCAAGATTGTACCTCACCTTCCAACTAAGATTTTGTAATATTGCCCAGCAACACCTTACAACTCTTTCATCGAAATTAGTAATCGTTTCTTCTAGCTATGAGAAGGATTATACTCACCCTTTAAAAGTTTTTTCATGAGTCCACCAATGACCTGAATTGAAGACCATAATATCAACTTCATGATAGGCGGATGATACTTGGTCTATTAAATCCAGTCGTAATATCTCCTTAAAACCGTTTTCAACCTCGACATAAGATTGTCTAACTAGAAATGGTGCATTCAAAAAAATCTATAGAACAGTTGTAGTCCTACAATATATCAAAGCAGGCAACATAAAAAGTAAATAGATGATTAAGTAAAGAATTTGGGAATAAACATAACACGATATTGACAGATCATAAACCCTTGAGTTAGATAAAAAAATTTACCTCATATCTGAAAGAATAAACACCTTTCTTCTTGAATTCTGCCTCCCCTGAGATTTTAAATACTCTGCTCTTGTCTACAATACTATATCTAAATATACAAACTAGAGACTCCTAGTTGAGGAAATGAAACATATAATTCTTATTACAGATTCAGAGAATGATTACAAATGTTCTTATATGAAACAAACACAGCTGAGACAGAGTTAACAGTAAATAAAGAAGACGTTAACCAGCTGTAGGAAAATGACACAATCAAATCAAAACACAACACATGTGTTCTGTCAGTTACAAGAGTTAAAAAAAAAAAAAAGTGATAAAAAACTCTATCTCCATTACCCTCCCGCAACCACAAGGGGCCTGAGCACCTGAAGCTTGGTTTTGAGAAATTCAAACCTTGGAGAGGATAAACCCTTTGTAAACATATATGCAATCTGATCACTAATAAAAATATATTGAACCTACAATGACTTATTATGAACAAGCTCCCTGACAAAGTGAAAATCAATTGTTAAATGCTTCATCCTGCTGTGGAAAAATGGATTTGAGGCCAAAACAATAGAAATTTTATTATCACACAGAATTGTTGAAGTACCTGACATAAAAATATGCATATCCTTTAATAAATGCCATAACCAAACAGTTTCTGTTGTTGCAGAAGCAAGTGATTTGTACTCAGCTTCAGTACTTGATCTAGAAATAGTAGCCTGCTTCTTGGATGACCAAGAGATAGGATTTCCACCAAAAAAGATACAAAAACAACTAGTAGACCTCCTAGTATCAGGATCTGTTGCGCAATTAGCATCAGTATAACCATGTAGATCCTTAAAACCTTTTCCAAATAAGATACCATGATCAAGAGTGACTCTAACATCTTAAAATTCTCTTTGCTGCCTGAAGATGAGTAGCAGTAGGAGCATGCATAAACTGGCTCACTTTATTAACTGCATAGCTTATCTCAGGTTTAGTCCATGTCAGATATTGCAAGGCTCCCACTAATGATCTATACTCTTTTGGATTTAACAATGATATGCCTTCATCCTTTTTGATCTTGAAAGAGTCAGGACAAGGTGTAAAGCAAGGCTTCATGCCTACTAAATTTGTTTTCTCAAGTAACTCCAGAGCATATTTTGTTTGGGACAAAAAAAATACCATTAGATGATCTTTTTACTTCAAGACCAAGAAAGTAGTGTAATGCCCCTAAGTCCTTGAGTGGGAACTGAGCTTGTAATTCAGTAATAATATGATTACAGAAGGATCTTGATCTACCAGTGATAATAATATCATTAATATAAACTAAAATGATAGTGATTTGAGAGTCAATGTAGTGGATGAACAAAAAGGAATCTGCCAATGAAGGTTTAAAATCATGTTTTAAAAGAGCATCAACTAACCTTTCATAGCAGGCTCTTGGGGCTTGCTTTAAGCCATATAAGGACCTTTGTAGCTTGCATACATAATCAGGATGTTATAGATCTACAAAGCCTGGAGGTTGAGTCATGAACACATCCTCTTTGAGTGAGCCATGTAAGAAAGCATTGCTTACGTCAAGCTGCTTTAGTTCCAAATTAGAATTCACTGCCAAGGACAAAATCAGTGTAATAGTTATTGGTTTCACAACTGGTCTGAATGTGTCAGTGTAATCAAGACCCTCTAGATGATTAAAACCTTTGGCTACAAGTCTTGCCTTGTACCTAGCAATGATGTCATCAACATTTTCCTTTATTCTGAATACCCACTTACAACCTACTACATTCTGAGAAGGATGAAGTGGAACCAAAACCCATGTTCCAGCATCATACATGGCATTCTTTTCATTGTGAAGAGCTTTTTGCCATTTAGGACATTTGTTGGCTTGAGCAAAAGTCTTGGGTATTGGAGAAGAAAGATAAGCCATATAAGTTGCAGGTAATAAATGTTTAGTAGCAAAAAGAACTTTTAGTTTTGATATACAATTTTTATCCCTTGTAGTCATAGGTTACAGAGAAGTAGTAGAAGTAATAGCTGATGTAGATGTTGGTGAAGTAATAATGAGTTCAGCTGGAGGTAAAGTAATGTAAGGTGAAGGGAGAATAATATCATGTGAAGTATTGGATAAGATATTATAGATATTGCTGAGTATGGCATGTCTAGTGTACAGGCAGAAGATAAACCATTGTCAATAAATGAAAATTTACTTTCATAGAATTCCACATGTCTAGAGACATAAATCTTGTTAGTGTCCAAGTATAGACATATGTAACCTTTGTGATGGTTGTTATAACCCAGAAAAACACAAGCTTTGCTTTTTGGTTCTATCTTGATCTTTGTGTAAGGTCTTAGCCAACATAGACATCCAAAAGTTTTAAGAAAAATGTATTCTGGAACTCTCTTGAACAAAACTTCAAATGGGGAAACCATATTCAATGACTGATAGGCCTAAAACCTATACCCCCAATCGCACAACTACTAAAAAATAGGAGCGACAAGCACGGGTTTGTCCACGGAGATTGATAATAATACATTAAGTTAATTAAATAAACTATGTGCTAAAAATAATTGTTGTGGATGAAGTTTATGACTTAAGTTTAAAAATAAGTAACAAAAGTTGATTAATTAACCAGAAAGAGAGAATATTAGGGTTATGAATTCCACTACTTTTAATGTATACAAACTTTGGATTTAATAACTTCAACTTACTCTCAAAATACTTAAAACAATACTAAACTCAATCTCAGAAAATAGAACGTTAAATTTTTTTTTTCCGACTTACTTCGTTGTTTAAAAGTATAACTTCCTTCGCTTATAAAAGATCAATAGTTTTAAAACTATTCCGAACAACTAGTTTTAAAGCATTTAAGAAGAGAAATTATTAGTTATTAAATAATATAAACAAACGGAGTAATTATTATATAAAAAAAATTAAATATTAAAAATTATACATCGACAACTAGCTTTATCCACAATCTTAATTAAATAATTAATTACTCAGGCTAAAAAATAAATAAGAGAATAATGATTTATCGAATACAAAGTGCTTACAAGGCAAGTGGTACCGGTCAGAAATCCGATCAGTAAGATCCTTCCTCTCTCTCGATTACAACAGCCTCTGTTTTCATTGTCTTCAACTTACATAGCAATAGAATTGTTAGTAAATTAAAGAAACATGACACGTGGAAGAAGATCAAGTTAAGAAGCAACCAGATTAAAAAAGGTGAGAAACACAGGATCATTATTAAAGATATCAAATTTTAAAAAGACACGAGACGTTTCCTGACACCTAAGCGATGAATCGCATGAATGACACATAAGATCGAGAAAGCTGAACGCCATCGAATAAAACAAACAGCATTAAATGATAGCTGATCGAGAAAGTAGAAAGTTATTATTACTATATTATTTTAGGATCG